>VZRI01005635.1:25468-53981 GCA_013397515.1 Upupa epops | reverse complement strand
CCCTCCAGCCGGGCACTGCTTGAAGCGTGAGGGGTGAGGGGCTTCCCACGCAGCGGCAGGACCCCGGAGCAGCAGTAACGGCGCGGCTGCACTTCCCCGGAGCCTGCTCAGCTGCCTCTGCCCGAGCCGCTTGGCTGCCAGGACCTTCCAGTTCCCAGCGTGAAGAAGCCAAAGGTACCAGGGGTCCTACACGAGGGTGTGGGGGGGGTTATCCTCTGCCCAAACAGGGCACCCTAAAGCCAGGACTGAGCCCCCAGAGAGGGGGGAGCTGTGGGAGCTGCCGCTGTCGGGGCGGCGGCGCCAGGTCTGCGCTGCGAGCTCCTTCCCTCTTCCCCTCCCCGGGTCTGAGGCCGGAGGCTGCAGCGTTCAAAGTTTCTCCAGAAGCTGCTTTTCGCGAGCAGCCAGCCCTGGCTTTGCAGTCTGCGGTGCCTCTCCTCCCACACGAGCTGGGCACTGACTCAGCTTCCTCCCAGGGCTCCCGGCACTGTCGGGGGGACAGTGCGTGCCCCCCCGTTCTTGGGTCTGTGGGACCTGTGGGTCCTGTGTGACTGAGCCACTCGGGCCAGCGCTCAGAGAGGAATTCCTGAGCTCCTCTGCTCTTTGGGGGAGGAAGCGAGGGTCTGTGGTCGCTCATTTCCCTGACCCCCCCCCCTTCTGCAAAGCGGCTGGTGAAAACCCAACTCGAGTGCCCTGGCTCACGGATGGGGCTAGTGAGCAAAAGTGTTGGACCGGCAGCCAGAGCCCTGTGCCAGGGTGAGGTGGAGTGGCTCTGGCAAACACATGTGGGCACGGGGTGGCTCCGGCAGCCGTCCCTGTCCCTCCTACCCTGGGGAACAGGAGTGAGGAAGGCCTGTCAGGTGCAGGAGGCGTTGGTAGATGTCTGCCTGAGATCCTACCTGTCTGAAACCGGATCGGCTCTGCGATCTTGCAGCCCAGCTGCTGAATAACCAAGGCACAAAGCTCAGACATTGATTCTTCATCGGGCAGGAATTTGCCTGGAGTCACTGAGTTGTTCACTAGGCGGTTGGATTTCCCCAAATCCCAGGATACTGGGGCATCCAGGCTCTCCCTGCTCGAAGGGGCTGCCTGCGGGGCAGCAGCACCCAGCAACGGTTTGTAACCGTCTGTCCCTGAGCCTGAGTGAACCTGGGCTGCCCCAGGCTCCCAGGGACCTGGGGGGGTGGGAGGGGGAGATGCTGATGCTCCACCAAGGGAAGAATAACTGGAGTTAAGGGGCTCAGCACAGGAGGATGGAGGATGCTGTCACCTGAGCGGTGCTGTTTCTTCCCTGGATGGTGTCAGCCGTGGAAGGAAGCAGATGGGTGCCAGGGTGCAAAGTGAGGACTGGTGGCCCTGCCAGGAACCTTCTTAGTCCTTCTTGTGGCTGGAGATGGGGGCTGGAGATCTGCCCAGTGGCTGTTTTTGGGGTGGATCGCTGCCACACGGGATCTCATTAAACCCCACTTGTGTAGAAGGAGCTGTCTGTAGGTGACTACAGTGCGGGGGGTGTTGGAATGATGGTACCACAGAGGTGGGGACAGGGTATAATGAGGAGGGGACTGGAGGGTCTCTGCGCTGAGGAGGGGCTGAGAGTGCCCTGGGGCTGTTCAGCTGGAGAGGAGGAGGCTGAGGGGGGATCTGATCGATGCTGAGGAGCAGCAGCTAAAGGGCAGGAGGATGGGGCCAGGCTCCTCCAAGTGGTGCCCAGTGCCAGGATGGGGCAACTGGCACCAACTGGAAGCCAGGAAGTCCCACCTGAAGAACCTGTTGACTGAGGGTGGCAGAGCCCTGGCCCAGGCTGCCCAGAGAGGGTGTGGAGTCTCCTGCTCTTGGAGAGATCCCAACTCTTCTGGGATGCTGTTGTGGGCAATCTGCTCTGGGGGGAGCTGGGATCAGATGATCCCGAGAGGTCTGTTCCAACCCCATGTGCTGTGATGTCCAGGCTCTGGGCAGAAAGACTGAGGAGCAGACCAGCTCTGGGCACATTTTCAGGTGAAAGTTGTTGCGTCAGGCGGGGAGCTTCTGCTTTCTGCTGCTGCTTTCCTTCCTCCTCACATGAGGGACTATTTTGGGAGACCCACAGGGCTGATGCTGTGGCCACTGGGTCCCTGTTTCCCCAGGGAACCTTCTTTGTCACCTGTGGTGGCAAATGTGGGTGTCGCATCCCAATCAGTCACAGAGTCACTCAGCTTCGTGGATCCTCTTGGGCACCCCCTGTGCTGGCTCCTCTCTGGGGTTAATTTGCCAAGGGGGGGTGGGCAGTGTGATAACCCCCCTCAAGGAGGAAAATGCTGCTTCAGATGCTGTCTGCCCTGCGGAGTGTAAGCCCAGCGATGGGGCAGCACCCTCTGCTTGGGCTGGCTGGGATTGGTTTGGTCGCTCGAGTTGTCCCCACTGAGGAGGAGGGCAACTGAAGAAGCAGTGAAAGTGGAGCTGGGTGAGCGGATTGCTGCGGGTCCCTGCCACTTGCAGTATCTGAGCCTCTCTAGAGGCTTTGAATGGGACCTGGGTGCTGCTGTTCAGCCGCCAGCTTGTGTCCCTGGGGTTGGGAGAGGGCAGGACGGTTAAAGCAGGGTGTGAAGATGACAGTGGAGCAGAAGTCCAGGCAGATAACGAAGAGCAGAGGCTCTCAATGACTCTAAAGTGGAGCTGCCCAGCCCCAGTGGCTGGGGAACAGGATCCTCTATTACTGCCCAGTGACCTCGGTGTGATGTGGGCTGGTGGTTCTGTGCAGGGCAGTCACCGGTGCCACCTTCACCTCCTTCCACCTCTGCTTTTTTTGCTGAATCAGCTGCACCTCCAGGTTCTTATCAGGGCTGTTAACCGGCTGTAAAACCCCACGTGTGCAATTGGCCACTAATAAATGGAAGTGGGGTGTAAAAGTGGTGAAAAACAATACCTGGAACCTTTATCTCTCAATCTAGGAGCAGTTTCCTCATTGCCAGGAACACTGTTGTCTGCCCAAGGCGCTGGGACCTGTTGACTCGACTGCTGGGCTCCCATGTTCCCCACTCACTGAGACATGGGTGAGCATCTTGCTTGGCTTCAACCGAGCTCCAGTGCCCACCAGTAGATGCCAGAGAGTTGTGGTGGCAGCTCTGCTGCACTGCCTGAGGTGAATTGGGTTGTAGAGGTTATTCCTGGTGCAGGGTCCCTTTCTGTGCTCCTGCTCTCTCTCTCTCTCATAGTCAGTGCCTTTTCACAGAATCTCAGAATCACTGAGGCTGGAGAAGTCCTCTGAGCTGATCCAGACCAGGGCTACCTCCACTCTGTCCTTCAATCCCCCCAGACATGGGAACTCCCCCACTGCCCTGGGCAGTCCAGTCCAGGCTCTGATCCTTCTTTCCATGAGGAAGGGCTTTCTGACATCTAACCCTCCCCTGGCAGCTTCAGCTTCCTCCTGGCACCAGTTGCCTGGGAGAAGAGCCCAACACCCCCCACTCCAACTGCAACCTCCCTTCAGCCTTTGTTCTTCCCCCCAGACCCTTGTGTCGCAAGCTGGACAGCCGGCTGGCGTAGGTGCTGGTGGAGTTTCTCAACGTCAGGCTGCAACTGCAGCACCTCCTGCTTTATCAGGGCTCCCACTCCTCCGGGGCTCTTGGGCAAGATGCCTCCCACGACGGTGCCCTGGTTTAAAAACCTGACTGACACAGGGAACCCATTGTCTGTGGTAGCTGGGGTGCTGATGGGCAGAAACGGAAACAATGGAGGGAGGGTTTGGGGAGACACCCCCCAGACACCTTGAATTGCAGGACAAAGCCAGCACTGGATGGATTCAGGGACAGGAGGGAGCTATAAGGGATTGATCTCTTTTCCTATAAGGAGCCATGGGGATCCATCACAGCCAGAGCTTCAGTGGCCAAACCCTGAAAAGGGAAAAGAGACCTCTGGCCTCTCCTGCTCCTGGTGCCCAGGAAGTTCCCACTGCCATCCCTCGGTGTCAGGGTGCAGTTTGAAGTCCAGCTCTCTGTTCCCTGGGCTTCCACTCCAGCCCTCTGTTGCCAAACTGCCCATTCCTGTGGCCGTGGACAAGGGGAGAAGTCTCTCCAGCTCAGCCAACCATGGAATTCCGATGAAACCTCCTTCCCGCTGGTCCCAAGGCACCAGGTTCCCTCTGGTCACTGCATGTGCAGGGCAGGGTGGCTGCTGCAGCCCAGCCCAGTGCCCTGGGCGTCCTCTCTGCAACCTGGATGGGGTGAAGTGGAGCCCCAAAAAGGAAGTGGGGGGGGGCTGAAGCCTGAACTCTAAGTGCCTTCTGCTCACGGAGAGCATGACAGAGCTGCGAGCTTTTTGCTTGACAGCAGCAACAAGTGACAGGGCAACGAGGGCTGGGTGATGGGGGGAGAGACAGCTCCTGCAGCCCGGGTGAGGGGTGGGACTGGGGAGCTGTGGGTCACATCGGGTCTGGGATGTGGATAGTGCTGACGGGGAAGGTTCCTCACAAACGAGCACCCAGAGCTCCATAAATTGGCTTCTTTATGATAAGATACGGGCGAGGGCTATATTTAGAGTCGCTTAGTGCTGCGGAACACACGGCCTTGGTCAGAGCCCTGAGCGTCGCCTCGACCTCTGTGAGTGCTGGCTGCCACCCGTAGGGCCTGGGTGCAGGGAAACCCAGGTGAGGAGCCCTTGTCCCTCATCCATCCCCACCCTGTGGCTAAGAGACTTCTCAGCTTGGTGGAGGTTTCACCAGATAAAGAGATCCCAGCTGAATGTGGAGAAGGTGCTGAGGGTGAATATCTCTATTTTGGGGGCTCTTGCTGATGGGGGTCTGAACACAGTCCCAGCACCTAGGTCTCCAGCTCTTTGTCCTGGGAGCTGGGTGCAGCAGTTCTGGTGCCAGTCTGTGCCTGGTAACTGGAGTTCCAAGGGGTACTGGCACGCTCTGAGGAGAGGAGGGTGTTTTCTGAGCTTCTCTGCTGTGTGCACAGACATCTGAGGAATCCTGGTGAGTCTCACCAGACCAGGGTGCCCACAGCCCCATCCAACTGGCCCTTGGACACTGCCAGGGAGGAGGGAGCAGCCACAGCCTCCCTGGGCAACCTGTTCCAGGGCCTTGGGTCAGTAGCAGGACCATTGCCCAGGGCAGCTGCTCTGCACAGACCGTGCCTGTCACAGCTGGCAGCATCTCAGACGGTGCTGTGACAGAGTCCCTGAGCACGGCTGGGTGATCCTGGCTGCGCAGACTTAGCAGGGAGGAGCATGAGGTGCGACCTGGGCACCTCAGTCCGCGGGCAGAGCTGCTCCCAGAGCAGTGATGCTCGACAGCTGGCAGGTCTGGGATGGTGCTTCGACTCCTCTGCTGGCAGATGCTGGTGTCACAAGCGCAGGGAATGGGATCACTGCTGCTTTCTGCAGCCCAGACCTACCTGGTCCGAAGTCTTCCTGCTCCAGGGTGAGCAGAGCTGATGTGGGGGAGTGGGATTGCTACAGCTCATCTCTGGGAAGGAGCAGAGCAGAGTTACGCACAGATTTCTCAGTAGAGGGATGGATTTTTCACCCTCTCACCCACTCACTTCCTTCAGCAGCAGTGGAATTGCTGGAGAAGGAGCTGCCCAGTGAGGGCAGGGCATGACTCTGCCATGGCGTCACCGCCGGGGCTCCTCTCAGCTCCAGATTTACCCCATCGACTCGTCCAGACAGGCAGGAGAAGCGGAGCCCTAGGAGCCAGCTCCTCCCAGTCACGCTGCCTGGGTTCTCACTGCGGGTGCAAGAGTCGGTCCTGCTCTGGGAGAGCACACGGGATCAGTCGGGCTCAGCAGAGCCTGGTTTGAGTGTCCACATCCTCCCCTGCATCTTTCATCTGCTGCCGTCTGGAGCAGAGCTTCCCAGCGAGGGAAAAACAGCAGCTGACACAAAGGTCTGATGGTCCCTGGGCTTGTTTCACCTTCCATCTCCTTGGCGACCAGGGATGTTCTCTTGGGATGCCCTTCTTGCTCTTCCCTCTCTCGTCTCTCTGTACCCCTGCTGCAGCATCTCTCTGGTTCTCTCTGCGCTCTGAGCAGCTGATGGGCAGCTGCTGGGGAAGGAGCTCCTGGTTCTGGGAGCAGCTGGAGCTCAGGAGCATTTGGCCTGGGCTCCAGCACTGGCGGAGGGTGGATACAGACTGAGTAAGAATCGATGTGCTGGTGAATGAGAAGAAGCTGAGCGCCTGTGTGTGAGGCTGAGACCCCTTCTAGAGGAGCTGGGGAGAGCTGGTCTTGTCCCGGGGGTGGTCACTGCTAGCCCCTACCCCCTCTCATACTGGCACAGGTGACGATGTGGGGTGGCCCACATCAAGCTGATGTGATTCAGGCATTTTTTTCCTCTTATAAATTCAAAGCATCCCGCTGTGATGCCCCAGCTCTGCTCTCCAGGGCCAGCAGGGCTAGCAGTGCCCCGTGTCCTGGGTCCCATCCCCTCACGATGCTGAGGCTTTCAGTCCCATTAAACTGCCTGTCGGGTGCTAAATGTTTCCCTCCCTCTTCAACAAGAGGGCTGCCCTAACCCCAGACTCTGTGGCTGCTGTTGGGTGGTGGAGCTGGATCTCTCAGCCAGCCTCCTGCCTTTCTCTGCGCCCTGTAACAAGGGCTGGTCAAGGCTTGCGTCTCCACGCTGCTGATCCTGGGTGACTAATGCCTCACGAATCCACTCTGCTGTCACTCGCTGCCTCTCCGAGCGCAGCTCTCACCCCAGCGGTAGCTTTTCTCACCCTGATTTAATGAAGTCTCTGACAGCTCTTCAGGACTTGATGCTGCTGAGCAGAACAGCTGCCAGCAGAGCAGCCCCACAGAGCCCTGAGGGGCTTTGAAAGCTCCTTGTCTTTCCCAGGAGGAAATTGCTTTCCCCAAGGTAGGTTTGGGAGCCTGGCTGGGTGGTTAAACCTTGCAGCAAACACAGCCTGCTCCCAGCACAGGCTGACCCCAGCTGCCAGGTCCCTGCTCCTGGTAATGCCCTCAGACGTTGTCTCCTATCTTCTGGGATCTCGGTAAATGAGTTTATTATTTCAAAGGCCACTGGAGCTCACGGGCGGCCTGGGAAGCGCCCTGTCCTTTTTCTGCAGACGTTATGGCTTTGTGCATCCGAAGACCTTGAATTCTGGCCTCTCCCTGCAGAGCCCTGGGTTGGTGCTTTGCAGAGAGGGGCTGTTCTGCAGCTCTTGATACCTGAGTACTGCCTGTGGGTCCTGCCCGGCTCCACAGGCTGGTTTTGACTCAGAGTGGGGAACATCTGGTGGCCCAACAGCTGAGCGGGTGGGTTGAACTGGGGCACAGAAAGGCATTGCTGTGGCTCTTCCAGCCTTCCTGTCCTCCCCTGGGCAGCCTGAAAGCAGCCAAGAGCTGATTGTGCCCGAGAGCTGGTGTTCAGCTCCTGGCTGCAGCGCTGGCTCAGGGCAGGAAAGTTGACGTCCCTCCTCCAGCCAGGCTTTGAGTCCTCTCCCCGATGACCTAGGAGGGGTCTTGAGCTGAATAGCGTTTCTCCGCAGCCTCCAGTGCTGCTCGGAATCAGCCCGAGTTGTTCCTCCGAAATAACCCCCAACCCCCTGCTCTGGGCTGCTTGGGTGACGGGAGAGATTTTTCACTGTCTGGAGAGTCTGCTGGGGGCTCTGTGCTCCCGGAGCGCTGTCTCTCCCGGTGCAGAGCCATCTGCATCCTGAGCCAGACGGGTTTGCCTGTTTCGACACCAGGGAGCAGCTCTGCTGCAGTCAGGTATTTGCCACAGGCAGCGACAGCTCCTTCCCTCTGGCCCTTCCTGAATGATTCCCATTTCTTTGGAGTAGGAGGGGAAGGAATCTTCTGCTGCTCTTAATCCTGGAGCCAGGGACTGGGAAACGATTTGGAGCAACAGGAGAGACAGCTGAAATGGGAAGGGTTGCTGGTCTCTTCTCTCAGGGAATTGGTGACAGAGTCAGAGGGATCAGCTTGAGCTGCAGCAGTGGAGGGCTGGGCTGGACAGTACTCGTTATGTAAAGAGTAGTCGGGGATTGGAACCGGCTGCTCAGAGAGGGGGTTGAACCCCATGCTGGGATCAGACGTGGTGCTGAGAGGTCACAGAATCATGGGCTGGGCCGGGTTGGAAGGGAGCTCAGAGCTCCCTCAGTGCTAACCCCCTGCCAGGGGCAGCGATACCTCTCCCCAGACCAGGGTGCCCACAGCCCCAGCCAACCGGCCCTTGGGCACTGCCAGGGAGGAGGGAGCAGCCACAGCCTCCCTGGGCAACCTGTGCCAGGACCTCAGCCCCCTCCCAGGGAGCAATCTCTGCCTCCCAGCTCCCCTCTTGGAGCTGGAACCCAGCCCCCTTGGCCCAGCCCTGGATCCCTGGGGAAAAGCCCCTCTCCAGCTCTCCTGGAGCTCCCACCGGTGCTGGAAGCTGCAATCAGGTTCCCCCCAGAGCCTTCTTCTCTGCAGGTGAACAGCCCCAGTTCCTGTGCCCAGAGCAGAGGGGCTCCAGCCCTCTAAGCATCCTCATGGTCTCCTCTGGCCTCGCTCCAACTGCTCCAGCTCCCTCTTGTCCTGGGGTCTCCAACTAAGATCCGATCCAGTGGTGAATTTGGCAGAGTTGGGCTACTGTTGGACCTGATGATCTCGGACCTCTTTTCCAAGCTGAATGATTCTGTGGTGCAGATGATCCCAAACATCGTGAGGAAGGTATGTGGGAAGCTCTGCTCTTCCCAAGTTCTTCAGGCACAGAATGCCCTTTGCCAGGGCTCTGGTGGCTGCCAGTTCCTTGGAGGCTCAACAGTGCAGTCAGGGACCGGTGTGGGCATCCTGGTCACTGGCCTCTGTGGGCAGAGTCTCTGCTGCTTTCAGCTCTGCAGCAGCAGCCCAGCAGCGGCCCCGCTCATCCTCAGGCACCTTTAGTAGCTCCAGGCTTGGTTTGTTTTGCTCTTTTGGTGCCTCTGTTGATCGCTATCCCATAGCTTTCAGCTGCAGCTCTTAAAACACCTTTGGGAGGTCAAACTGAACACCCCTTGGCTCTGTCTGCCTTCATCTCCCCAGCCTGAGGGAGCCTAAATACCAGCACCAGCCCCATCTTAGCTCTGTTCCTGCCTCTGTTTCTCCCCAGCTCATGAACGCTCTAGGCAGCCGGTATCTCCCAGGTAAGCAACTGGGTTCCTCCTGGCAGCCTTCTGCTGTTCCAGCTGCAGACCAAGCTCAGCCTGGCCACGGCAGGGTCTCGGGGCATCCCATGGGATGTGCCCGGGGCGCAGCCAGGAGCAGGTTCTTCTCCTGTGCCTGAGTGAGTTAGACAAAGCTGGATGAGGCTGAATCCATCCTGTGAACTGGCACTGGTGCAGCTACTTTCCCAGTAACTCTGGAGCTGAGCGATCCTGGACCAGAATCAGCTTTGCAGTCGCTAGCAGGGGGTAAACTGGGCTTCCCATGCTGGTGCCAAGCAATTGGTGCTGCAAGATCCCATCCCCAGTGTGGAGGAGCTTGTGGTGACCCCAGAAACCCAGACTGCTGGGGCTGGGAGGACCTCTGGAGATCCAGAGCTGGATCCCCCAGAGCAGATTGCCCACAACAGCATCCTAGAGGGGGGGAATCTCTCCAGAGCAGGCGACTCCACAACCTCTCTGGGCAGCCTGGGCCCGGGCTCTGCCACCCTCAGAGTAAACAGGTTCTTCTGGTGGAACTTCCCAGCTTCTAACTGGTGCCAGTTGCTCCTTGTCCTGGCACTGGGCACCACTGGGAAGAGCCTGGCCCCATCCTCCTGCCCTGTAGCTGCTGCTCCTCAGCATCGATCAGATCCCCCCTCAGCCTCCTCCTCTCCAGCTGAACAGCCCCAGCTCTCCCAGTCTCTCCAGTCCCCTCCTCATCCTCCACTGGACTCTCTCCAGTAGCTCCTTGTCCTTCTGGAACTGGGGAGCCCAGAACTGGTTCCAGGCCTCCGGCTGTGGTCTCCCCAGGGCAGGAGAACCTCCCTGCACTGCTGCCTCTGTCTGCTACAGTCACCCCCAGAGCCTCCTGGCCCATTTCAGTCCTGGCAGCCGCCTCTCCCCTTAAATCACAAACCCACACAGCTGCTCTGGAGAGAAGGCAAAGTGCCGCTGCCCCCCTCACACGTGGCCCAGCCTCCTGTAGAGTTGGCTGCTGGGGTTTGGTTTTGTTTCTGCTGTTGTCCTCTTCCCCAAGGCGTGGGTTCGCAGACTGCCGTCACCTCTCCCTCATGACTAACATCCTCCCGCGGCCACCACTCAGGAAATGAGGTAGCTCGCGGCTCTCTGGCGGTGGCCACACTGCTGTCCCCACTCTAGGAGATGCTGAGCTCCTCTGGACGTGGCTGGTCGAGCCGTGTGCTCCTCCAGCCTTGCAGACTTGCAGTCCGCGTCCCAGAGGGCTGGGTGTGCTGCAGCGGCAGAGAAAGGCAGCGAGATGCTGGGCTGCACCCGCAAGGGCATCGCCAGCAGAGCTGAAGGCTTTGTTGTCTTCTACTGAGCACTGGTCAGACCCCACCGTGAGTCCTGGGCTCAGGTGTGGGCCCCCCTCTGTTAAAAGATGCAGACTCTTTGGAGAAAGAAAGCTTAGAGAAGGGCCACCAGGATGCCGAAAGGATTGGAAGGGCTTTAAGACCCTGAGATCGTTGGAGAGGAGAAGGGTTGGGGAGTCCTCGGTACCAGGTCCCGTGGTGGCCACCAGGAAGGTGGAGACTCCCTTTTTCCCAAGGAATCCCACAGAAAAGACAAGGGGTGGTGGCCACAGGCTGTTCCTGGGAGGGTCTGATGGGACTCTGGTGGCCAGTCCTTCCCCGTGAGAGCAATTGGAGCCTAGAATGCTCTTCCCAGGGGAAGCAGTGGCTTCTGCAGTGGTGGCTGTAGGGCTCAGCCCGAGAGGCTGCTGGGCCAGCCCACTGAAACCGGACTTCTTTGCTTTGATGGGTTGGACTGGATGATCCTCAGGGTCCCTTCCGACCTGGGACACTGTGATGCTGTGAGCTAGCCGGGATGCATGGGATAGAGGATAACGGGATCTGCTGGAGCCTTGGTTCCCCAGCCGGTCTCCTCCAACCCAGGGCAGCTGTCTCCTCTGGGCTGAATGTGGCTTTCTGAGAGCAGGTTGCTCAGGAGCTGCTTTCTTCTTCCCAGGAAACGCCGGCTCAGCCCTGCTGTTTGTGGTAACAGTTCACCCTTCCCTCTTCTCTGGAATTTCTGGAGCAGCCTGGAGCTGCTTCAAATTGCATCACCCCACACCTTGTATTGTAGAAGCAGCTCTTGGGGATGTGTCAGACCCCAAGGTTTGGGTAGAGGGGGCTCCAGTAAGGCTGGAGGATCCATCTCCTGCTTCACCAAACCCCAGCCGTGATCTTCCCCCCAGAGGGGAGATGGACTGTCCAGCCCATTCCTGGAAGCCACTTCCAGCCCCTGGGCCCCTGGAGCTGCTGCACCCTGGTTTTGGGGTCACCAGTGCTGCCCAGTTGGAGCCTACTCAGCGTGCAGAGGGGGGAGAGCCCTGCTCTTCCTGAACTGGCTTAGGTCAGGGGAAGCAGCGGGCTGGGAGTAGCAGCCGGTCTGGGTCTGGCTGAGCAAGTTTGGCCCTCGGTCCCAGAGAGGACGAATTTCAGCCGCTGGTGCAGCCGGGCAGGGAGGGTCCTCAAACGGGAGGAGATGCTCTGCAGCTGTTGAGGGGGGGACCTTCGCCCAGTGCTTTCTTTGAGATCTAGGATCACAAGAGGACACTCAGCTGGGCCTCTGCTCCCTGACAGAAACTCGTTCTCATGACTTTTGCCCTCTAAAAGTGTCCGGGGCTCTGAAGGCATCGGTGTTGCAGATGTGAGATGTTTGAAGGCAGCAACTTGCTCTCTCTGAGGGCATCCCAAGGGATTTGGGGGCATTGATGCTGGCAGGGAGCAGTCATGGATGTGGGGAGCTGCCCTGGCCTGGAGGGAAGGTCTCCCCAAAAGAGGAAGACCCCCAGATCAGGAGGTCTCTGCCAAAGAGGCAGCTTGGGAAGTCCTGACGAAGCCCATGATTCAGCTCCAGAGGCCGTCCCACCCTTCCCGGTCGGTGTTGCTTTCCGGTTCCAGTGTCATCGTGCTGGCTCAGGGCAGGGATGGGGGACTGTGGATGCTCCTGTGGTGCTGTAACCCAGCTCTTCTCTCTGTTCTTACTCTTATCGCTGCTGGTGGCTTCTCCTCTGCCCTGGGTGGGGTGAGTTGGGTTTACTCATCCCAGTTGGCAGACAGTCCCGAGACTGGCTCCCTGTCTGCTGAGTCTTGCATGAAGCTGCTCTGGAGAGAACGAGTGCTTGGAAGAGGCTTCTTGGCTGGGAAGGAGGGCAAAGCCTGAGCCAGAATGGTGCCAACAGCCTCCTGTCTTCCCAAACCCAGCCCAGATGGCATCTAAAGGTTTAGATTGGGAGGGAGCTCAGAGCTCCCCCAACCTCCTGCCAGGAGCAGCAACACCACTCATCAGACCTCAGGGTGCCCACAGCCCCATCCAACCGGCCCTTGGACACTGCCAGGGAGGATGAAGCAGCCACAGCCTCCCTGGGCAACTTCTTCCAGGGCCTCCCAACTCTCCTCCAGCTCCCCTCTTGGAGCTGGAACCCAGCCCCTGTGGCCCAGCACTAGATCCCTGGAGAAAAGCCCCTCTCCAGCTCTCCTGGAGCCCCTGCTGGTGCTGGAAGCTGCTCTCAGGTGCCCCTGTTGCAGTCTGAAGTGTCCTTGGCAGGAGCTGGCAGTGCCCAGGGCTCTCCAGAGCAGGAACAGTGATGCCTGCCCACTGCCTGGCACAGAGGAGCCTCCAGCCCCGGTCTGGGGGTGTGAGCAGGGGCTTCAGGGAGGGTGTTCAAGGGGAAGGGGTGGCGTGAGCTGACTTGCAGCAGGTAACAAACAGCTGCCAGGCTGGTGGCACCACCGGGTTCCCTCGTCTAAGGTCCCAGGAGGCTGTGGCTGCTCCAGATCTCAGGAAAGAGAAACCTTCCCTTCAGCTTCCAAGTGGAGGCAAGTGGTAGCCTAGGGAGCTTCTGCAGCCACATCCATCCTCATCCAGGCTGGTGCTGGGCTCGTGGGAGCTGTCGGGCTGCCCTCTAACAAACGTTGCGGCCAGCATCACAGGGTCTGGGCTCCCTGGAGCCACAGGAGCAGGTGGCTTTGCCGTCTTCTTCTGCCCGGAGAAGGGCTCGCTCGCATGGCCTGGCGGGGCAAGCAGAGGCTGGGTTGTAGTGCAGGGCAAAGGAGAAGAGCCGGCAGGGCTGCTGGCGGAGCAGGAGCGAAGAGACAGAGACAACTGGGTCCTTCTGAGTTTGGGGGCCAGCAGGAACAGCTGCCGGGGCTCCTTGCGTTCGTCCCCTGAGCCCTCGCCCACTGACAGATGCAATCCCTTCCCATTAATGGGGTCGGTCGCTTGAGGTCGATGGGCTGAGGGTGGCCCCAACCCCCTGCAGCGTCATGGCCTCGGGGAGAGCGGCTGGAAAAGCTGCTCCCCTGGAAAGACCTGGGGGTGTTGGGCGGTTGGCAGCCAAACCTGAGCCAGCAGGTGCCTGGGTAGCGGAGAAGGCCAGTGACAGCCTGGCTGGTGCCAGCACTGGGGTGGCTAGCAGCAGCAGAGCAGGAATTGTCCTCCTGGACTGGGGGAACTGGGAAAGCCCCACCTCAAGTACTGGAGTCCCTCAACACAAGGACATCGAGGGGCTGCAGCGGGGCCAGAGAAGGGCAACAGAGCTGGGGAAGGGGCTGGAGAGCAAACCCATAGCGGGGCAGCTGGGGGGTCAGACTGGAGAAGAGAGGCTGAGGAGAGAGTTCAGTGCTGTCTGCAACTGCCTGAACATCAGGAGGGAGCAGAGAGGAGGGTGTCAGTCTCTTCTCCCAAGAAATAAGGGACAGGATGAGAGGAAGCAGCTTCAGGCTGCCCCAGGGCAGGGGGAAGTTGGCCCTGAGCAGAACCTTTGTCCTGCAAAGGGCTCTCAGCCCTTGGAACTGGCTGCCCAGGGAGGGGGTTCAGTTGCCAGCCCTGGCTGGGGTTCCCAGTCAGGGAGATCTGGAGCTCAGGGCCAGGGTCTGGGGGGGTGGGTTGTGCCAGCTGGGGTCAGGGTTGGACTGGCTGAGCTGGAAGGGCTTTTTCAACCTTAACAGTCCTATGATTCTAAGCTGAGTGCAGAGTGGACTGAGAGCAGCCCTGAAGAGAAGGGCTCAGGGGTGTTGGGTGACAAGAAGCTCAACGGGAGCCAGCGGGGAGCTCCTGCAGCCCACAGTCAACCTGGGCTGCATCGAGGTTGGGGCCAGCAGAGACAGAGAGGGGATTGTGCCCCTTGACTCTGTTCTGCTGAGACCCCACCTCTCATCCTGCCCCCAGTCCTGCTGTCCCAGCATCACAAGGAGCTGGAGCTGCTGGAGCGAGGCCAGAGGAGGCCACCAAGAGGACCGAAGGGCTGCAGCCCCTCTGCTCTGGGCACAGGCTGAGGGAGCTGGGGCTGCCCAGTCCAGGGAAGAGAAGGCTCCGGGGGGACCTGAGAGCTGCCTTCCAGCCCCTGAAGGGAACCTCCAGGGAGGCTGCAGAGGGCCTTTTCCCAAGGGGATCCAGCGCCAGGACAGGGGGAAAGGGTTTGGGACTGAAGGAGAGGAGGGTCAGCCTGGATCTGAGGAAGCAGCTCTCCAGTGCCAGGGTGCAGAGACTCTGGAATCGACTGCCCAGAGAGGCTGTGGCTGCCCCCTCCCTGGAGGTGTTGAAGTCCCAGTTGGATGAGTCCTTGGGCAACCAAGTGGAGTGGAGAGGTGGCCCCATGGCAGGGGGTTGGGGGTGAAGAGCTCTGGGCTCCCTTCAGCCTTGTGAAGGGCCATCCTGAGGAGCAAAGCCAGAGGCTGAGCAGTCACTCAGACTTTGCCCAGCCGTCCCCTCTGGCCCTGGGGGGGAAAGGCTCGAGATTTGGGGCTTCTCTGTTTGGCAGAACCTGAGCCCAGCAACTGCCCTTTGCTGGAGCAACAGAGGCACTGAGAACCTGGCAGACGCTGTCCCCGCGGGGTCAGCTCCTCCACCCCGCGGACGCTGGCCGACCGGAGCCCTGGAAACCCCTCTGGACTCGGGAGCCCCCGGACCAGCTCTTGCTCTGGTTTCCCGGGATCGGCCGCCTCTTCGGCCTCTGCTCGGCCCTCTCACTGGCACTCAGACCCACACGAGGCCCCTGGGGAGCCCAAACCCTCCTCTGGCCCTGCCGGCCGCGATGAAACGGGGCTGGGGCTCCAGGTGCCCGGAGAAGCTGAAGCTGGGCCTCCAGCAGTGGGTTTGGGCTCTGCTTTGGTCCCGCTCGGCTGGAGGTGTTTGGGCCAGGAGGGCCCGGGCTGGCTCTGGGGACTGCAGGCTACAGCAGGAGCCCTCAGCCTCCCCGGCCTCTTCCCTTGTGCCAGGAGCTGCCAGGCTGTGAGCGCGGCCGGGGGAACAGGCAGGCGATGAACCGTGAGGGCAGGCTCCGGCCGGCTGCTTCTCTCTGCTTCCTGACCGGTTCCGGAGGGTCTGTAGGGATAAAGAGACCGAGAAGCCTCCGCCTGTCCTTTGGGCTCCACACGGAGGAGGAGCGGGTGCTGCGGGTGCTTCCCTCAGTGGCAACGGGACTGCTGTGCCCTCACACCACCGCTCCCAGCCTTCAAGGGCTGTTAGAACAGACTTTGCCCGGGTCTCTGCAAAAGGGTGATGGAAGGACCTGAGAGCAGCTGCCAGCACCAGCAGGGGCTCCAGGAGAGCTGGAGAGGGGCTTTTCCCCAGGGATCCAGGGCTGGGCCAAGGGGGCTGGGTTCCGGCTCCAAGAGAGGAGCTGGGAGGCAGAGATTGCTCCCTGGGAGGGGGCTGAGGCCCTGGCACAGGTTGCCCAGGGAGGCTGTGGCTGCTCCCTCCTCCCTGGCAGTGCCCAAGGGCCGGTTGGCTGGGGCTGTGGGCACCCTGGTCTGGTGAGAGGTGTCGCTGCCCGTGGCAGGGGGTTGGTGCTGGGGGAGCTCTGAGCTCCCTCCCGACCCAACGCAGGCTGGGGTACTGTGTCCAGGGACAGGCAGACCTTCGCAGAGGCTGCTCTGAGCAGCTTCTCTGTATCTGCCAGCTGTGGTCCAGCTGCTGTGCGGGTACAGATGTTGAGCTGCCGCTCATGCAGGGCTCTCAGCCAGCAGCTCTGGGCACCCTTCACCATCAGCCACCTGCTCTGGGAAGCTGCTGCTGGCGCTCGGTCCCTGTCTGGGAGGCTGGTTACTCACAGAGGCCTGGAGATGTTTCCTGCTTGGGATCAGCGACTGTTGTCATTGGCACAGGGGGCCAGCTGTGTGCCAGGGATGGGGGTGATGGGAGGTTCAGCTCCCAGCCTGTCGCAGGGCTTCACCAGGGTGACAGCCCAGTTGCTCCGATGTTGCCGGAACCGGCTACTAAACCAGTTTGCCCTTTGTGCTGGCAGCTGGGGACAGGTTGCTGCCTCTAAAGCAGATTGTTTTACCTCTTCCAAAGAGGTGAGGACTAACTGTCAGGTGGAGTGTGCAACCTGCCCTGGGGGTGGAGAGGAAACTCCCAGGCGCTCCAGCCCGCACACCCACGTCACTTCCATTACCGGGCTGAGTAACGTTTTCCGAGCACTCAGAGCCCGTAGGTCGAAGCGGCTCCGTCATTTGCATGGAAATTGCATCTGGCACAGCTGTCTGCTTGCCTGTGATCGGCACTGGTGTCCACATCGCCTCTCGCTTTTGCAATCGTGAGCTGGAGAGAGCCAGAGGCAGGATGAGAGTGGGGGAACTGAATGGTGGCCATGGGCACCCGCTTTCCCTGTCCGTCTCGCGACACCGGAGGCGATGGTGTCCCCACACGTGGCTCTGGGAAGGTTTGGGAGAGCGGGGAGTGACACCAAGCACCAGAGAGGTATCGAACAGAGCATCAGGATGCTGCTTTGGCAGGGAGAAGGTCAGCTGTGGTCTCCACAAGGCTCCTCACCCCGAAAGCAGCCCTGCCGGAGTGGGGTGTCCCTGCAGCAGCTCCTGTCTGGGCACTGGGGGTTTGCTTTGCCGTGCGTGAGCCGCTGTGCGGGACTCCAGCCCTTGAGGGAGATGAGCCTGCGGGGGGCTGGCTGTTCCCTGCTTGCCCCTGTGGACCTGGGGGTGTGATGGGACGGAGGGGGATGCTCAGCAGGGCAGACTGGTGCTGACCCGGGCAGGTTCTGGCCAAGCACGGGTGAGGCTCCAACTCATCCCGGGTGCTGAAGCTCCCGGGGCAGATCTGCGGGTGCTGCCCTTAGACGTGACCCTCGATGGCAGCTGCAGCAACCGGCTGGCTGGGGGCAGGGTCTGTGACCTGAGCAGCAACGGGATGATGTTTCTCCCCAGCTCCCCTTCCTTGGGCCCTGCTTGAGGCAGCATCCCTGCCTGGGGGCTGTGAGCCTGTGTTGTGGGGTGACCTGTAGGGGTGGGGTTGGCCTCTTCTCCCCAGGGACTGGTGATCGGGACGGAGGGAATGGGGTCAGGTGGGGCCAGGAGAGGGTCAGCTTGGATCTGAGGAGAAACCTCTTCCCAGACAGGAAGAGGGGGAGGCACAGTCCCTGCAGGGGTTCAACAGCCAGGGGTGTCAGGAGCTGGGGTTGTGGGGTTGTGGGGTGGGAGGTTGGACTGGAGGATCCCGAAGGGCTTTTCCAACCTGGATGGTTCTGTGAGCCCATCACTCCGTTGCTGCAGAGGTCAGGCTGACTACGAGGAGAAGTTCAGGGAAGACAGAGCAGCCCGGTAAAGCCTTCTCCTTCACTCTGTGCCAGCTGTGTTACTGCTTCCCAGCCCTGAGCAGAGCTGCTGGAAGGACAGAGTGACTCGAGAAGGTGGGAGGGTAAAACTCCACCTGCTCCATGGGCACTGCAGGGAGTGAGGACCCACTTTTATCACAGTGAGAAGGGGTAACCCCCCCGATGGCAGGAGGAGCCCGTTATGGTAGCTGGGGTGCTGGTGGGCACAAATGAAAACAGCAGAGGGAGGGTTTGGGGACCCCCCCACCTCTTCAGCAGGGGGAAACTGCAGCTTTCTGATCCAGATTCACTGGTCCCAAGGCACCAGGTTCCCTCTGGTCACTGCATGTGCAGGGCAGGGTGGCTGCTGCAGCCCAGCTCAGTGCCCTGGGCATCCTCTCTGCAACCTGGATGGGACACAGTGAAGACAGAGTCCCAAAGGAAGGAGGAGGTGGGGGTGGATGGGGCCAGAAACTCAAAACTGAAACTCCAACCCCCTCCTCCAGCCCAGCCTCCTTCTGTTCAGAGGCAACCTAGAAATCAGCAGCAGCTTCAACCCTCTCCAAGCAGCCGCCGAGCTCTGCTTTGTGCCAGCCCACCTGAGCGCTGGGGCTGGGGCTGCTGCCCAGGTCAACGGTGACATTTAGATCCATAGGAAGCGATCAGTGAGCTGGAAGGACCGAGCTGAGCACCTCTCCTCTTCCCTCCCTGTGCCCTCGCTAGCGCGTTCCTCCAGCTCCCTTAGCAACCCCCTGGTGACATCTCATCCCGGACTCACCCCGGTGAGGTGCTGTGGGAACCACACAAGTGGCTCTCGAGCTGGCAGGTTATTTCCAGCTCACCCAGCCCTGGGGAGCAGGGGGTGGCTGGAGCTGGAAGCGGGATGTGCAGTTGGACGCTGCTCTGACTCGGCTGCCTCCCTGAGTCCTCTCTGCGTTTGTCATTGCAGGTGGCTCCATGTCCCAGCTCCCCAGCTCCTGGGAAATGCACCAGCAGGGCCTGGCCTATCCTCCAGAGACAGGTAACCCCTGGCACAGCCCTTCTTCTGGGGGGGCTGGCTGCCTCGCTGTTCAGGGTGGGGGGGCTTTTTCCAAGCAGCAGACACCAGCAGCTCCCATCTGAGGGCTGGGGGCCACGGCTGGGCTAAGCCCCGGGCGGGTAGCGGTTGGGCTCCATGGCCATGAGGCCATCGAGTGAAGCCCTCAGAGCTGGTGCTGGTTCTGTGATTCTGGGAAGCCAGGCTGGGAGAGAACCCCTGGGGCTGCTCGGGGAGCGCCACGTGTCTGGGTATTGCAGGGACATCCCCTGGGCTGTGGGCAGAAGCTCTGTGGAGCTCCTGTCCCCTGGCTGAGGTTCAGGTAGGAGCCCAGGGATGGAGTCTGACGGATTCCAAGTGATGCTTGCATTGCTGGGTTGTCCTCTAGCTTTTTCCTGAACCCATTCTGCTCCAGACTCAGTGCCCATGCTTCTAGAACATTCTACAGTGGCTTTTCAAAAGCAGATGAGATGTGACCCCTTGAGAAGACTCTGAGCTGTGCTCAAAGCGAACCAAGAAACCCCTGGATCACCTGAGAGCTGATCCCTGAGCAGGGGGGGCTCTGTCCTGCCTCTGGGCAGAGCAGAGCTGTGGCCTCTGCGTGGTCCCGTCCCCACCAGCAGGCACTGTGAAGGCATCGAGCCTTTCACTCTCCTGGTGCTTTTGGAGCCTCGGACCTTCTGTCAGCAGCCAGGGCTGTTGCGGGACGGCAGTCTGTGACGACTCTCACCAGTCATTTCAGTAGGAGCGGCTGTTTCCTCCCTCCCTCCCTCCTTTCGGGCCCCAGTGAGGAGGGTTTTTCACCCTTCACTTGACTCAGGGCTGGGATTTTTGCTCTCTGCTGGGACCCGCTGCCCCCATCCCCTGCTGCTTCCTGCCCGGCTGGGGAGCTCTGTGCCCGGGCAGTGCAGCCTCTTGCCCTGTGGTTTCGCAGCGCTGGGTGGGTTCCCAGGCCCTTCAAGACTCTCGAACAGAACGTAAAGGAGAGAAGGGGGGGGGCAAAACCCTGGCAGGGGCAGAGGGGGAGCAGCCCTGGCTGTGCTGGATACGCACGCACTGAAGAGTAGCTGGGACCTGCCCTCTGGGGCTGTGAGCCCCCAAAGCAGAGGGGACCCCCCGGGAAGGATCCTCTATTTGAGCTCACAGGCTTTTCCCGAGGCCGTGGCAGCCTTTACCCCCAGCTCTCCCTGCTCTCGCAGACATGGAGACGGTGGCCGCCAGCACCTCGCACCCCGACCCCACCGGCGACTTCGACAGGAACATCCCCCGCATCTGCGGTGTCTGCGGGGACAAAGCCACCGGCTTCCACTTCAACGCCATGACCTGCGAGGGCTGCAAGGGCTTCTTCAGGTGAGCGAGGGCCTCCGGCGTCAGCTGGAGTGGGATGGGGATGGGGCCGTCCTCACTCCATCACCAGCAAACCTTTCCAGCTCCCTGGAAGGAGGTTGCAGGGGGCTGCTGCTGGCCTCTTCTCCCCAGGAGCGACTGAGAGGAGCAGAGGCAGAGGCCACGGTTGCAGCAGGGGAGGTTCAGGTGGGAAATCAGGGTGAATTCCTGCAGTGCCAGAGCAGTCCAAGTTGGAACAGGCTGCCCGGGGCAGCGCTGGAGTCCTCATCCCCAGAGGGGTTCCAGAGGCTCTTTGGAGAGACCACATGGTCTGGTGGTCACGGAGGGGTTGGCTTGAAGGTCGGACTTGATGATCGTGGAGGTCCTTTGCAGCCTGAGTGGTTGTGTGAAGCTGTGAGCTGTGGTCCCAGGGCCTGAGCCCCTGTTGATGATGGAGAGGTCACAGACTTTGTCCCTTGCTGGGGTTTCTCGCAGTGCCCTGCTGCGGGGAAATGGGGCTGTTCCCTTCTGCTGGAGATTTCCATCTGTCTTGGAGCCCTGCAGACCCCCGCGGGCAGTACTGGGCGGAGGGGAAGACCCCTGTGGGTGGCAACTGGAAAAGATGAGCAAAATGAGCAGGTTTGGGTCACTGAGCTGGAGCTGTGGCCACGGAGCACTTTGCTTTCAAGCCGGTTGCCTCTAGGATCTGCTCTGAGCTGTGGAGCTGCTGGTGGAGATGAAGTAGCTGTAGGCTCTCTGTGCTGCTGTCTGGGGGCTGTCTGCCTCTGTCAGACTGGGGTTGGGGTGGTCTCAAGCCGCTCAGAATGGCAGCAGCATCTCCAAGAGCTGCTGGGGTCCAGGCAGGGTCCAGGCAGGTGCAGGTTTGCAGGGCTCTGCCACCCGCTCCGTGTCTGTCGATGCTGAACCCTTCCCGTGGGAGGGCAGGGTGACTAAGGGTGAGACTGAGCGGGAGGGTGAGCGGGTGATGTGGGGCTGGGGCTGGGGGTGGGGAAGAGCCTCGCTCAAAACTTTTGTGCTGGAACAAGACTGGGTCAGCAGCTCCAGAGCAGGGAGCTCTGAATCAGAGCAACCAGAGCTTGAGCTTTGGGGGCAGAGGCAGCAACTCCTCCCCTGGCAGGAATTTTGGGGCTGGACGGGGGTTTCACATACCACACTCTGCAGGTTCCTTGTGAACGGGGGCATCTTAGAAGCCCAACCAACCTGAGTGACAGCATTTTACAGACTCACAGACTGGGCTGGGTTGAGAGGGAGCCAGAGGCAGTGACACCTCTCGCCAGATCAGGGTGCCCACAGCCCCAGCCAGCCGGCCCTTGGACACTGCCAGAGAGGAGGGAGCAGCCACAGCCTCTCTGGGCAACCTGTGCCAGGGCCTCAGCCCCCTCCCAGGGAGCAATTTCTGCCTCCCAGCTCCCCTCTTGGAGCTGGAAGCCATCCCCTTGGCCCAGCACTGGGTCCTTGGGGAAAGTCCCTCTCCTGGAGCCCCTGCAGATACTGGAAGCTGCTCTCAGGTCCCCCCCACCTTCTCCTCTGCAGCTGAACAGCCCCAGCTCCCTCAGCCTGTGCTCAGAGCAGAGGGGCTCCAGCCCTCTGAGCATCCTCATGGCCTCCTCTGGCCTCGCTCCAACAGCTCCAGCCAGCCCTGGGGGCTCTAGAAGTGGCCACAGGACTGCAAGGAGAGTCTCAGCAGGGCAGGGAGGTCCTGGCTGTGAGGACACTTCTAGGTGCTCAGACAGATGCACAACCCACAGCACAGCCAGGCGTGAAGCAGCCTTTGGCCTCTGGTTCAAAGTCCCGTTTGCTAATGATGCCAACGGCAACGGCAGCTTTTATTGAGCCCTGCTGTTTGCTCAGGAGCTCTTGAAAGGCCCCTAAGCCAGAGCCATTCCCTCTGCTGGTTCCTCTGCTGGCTCCTTTGGTTTCTCCTCTGCTCCCAGTACCCCCAGTGCAGTGACAGTGGGCATTGGGCACAGAGCTCCTGCAAAAGGCTCTGTTTCAGAGCCTCTGGAGTCCCCACCCATCCTGTCTGCTCAGCAGCATCTCCCACAGCCTCCTCTGCCCCATGGCTGGGCCACCTTCCACAGCTCTCAGGGGAACCCCATCCCCTTTCCCTGCTGCCCCCGAGCTCTGAAGGGCTGTTGCAGGGTGAAGCACCTGGAGGGTGGTGCTGGAGTGAGCAGAGCTGGGACTGGAGCTGAGAGAGAGCGTTTAGGGAAGGAAATGTAGGGGTGGGCTTGGCTGGCGGTGGGGCTCAGGTGGTCCAACCTGAGTGATGCTATGAAAAGCAACCGGACGCAGCCCGGGTGCTGAAGAGCCGCAGCTCTTGAGGGGCTCAGGGGGAGGAAGTGGGGAGAAACAGGGGACCATTCTGCCCCTGCTGGTTTGGGGTGGCTGCGTGAGGTGGGTTTGCCACAGCCACAGTGGCAGAAAGGCTCCTCTTGTGGGGAGGGAGGTGCCAGCGAGCTCTTGGCAAGGTCTGGTTAGGAGTGGGAAGGTCTCAGGACGCAGTGTCTTGCAGGCTGTGCAGCCACGCCAGTGGGGTGGACAGAAAGCCCACGCCACTAAGAAAAGCCCCTGGGAAGGGGTTAGGGTGCTCAGCCCTGCCTGCAAAGGGGAAGGACCGAGCACAGCAGCCTGCTCTGGTGAGAGGTGCCCCTGCCCAGGGCAGGGCGTTGGAAGCAGATGGGCTTTAAGGTCCCTCACAGCTCAGCCCAGCCCAGCTGATGTGGGGCTGATCCGGCTTCACGCCCTGCTCCGGTGGGGCTGCTGTTCACCATCTGTTTCTTGTGTGACTTCACCTCTCTGACACCCTAAGAGCCATTTCCCAGGGGCCCAGGGGCTCACGCTCACCCTGCTGTGCTCCGCAGCACCAGCAGGTCTGTGTCTACCAGCAGCCAGCGTGGGGGCCCCAGTGCTGCAGAGGCAGGGGTAATGGTTGGGATTCCTGACTGCAGAGCTGGAGCTGGGCAAATCCACATCGGGAGCAACCTAGAACTGTAGAATCACCAGGGATCAGAAGAGACCTCAGACCATCCAGTTCAATCCCCCTGCCACAGCAGCATCACCCAGACCGAGTCCAGGAGGTTTCAAACGTCTCTAGAGAAGGAGACTGCTCAAACCCTCTGGGCAGCCCCCTCCAGCACCCCGTCACCCTCACTGGGATGAAGTTACAGGATCAGTCAGGGATGGAAGGGACCACAGGGTCATCGGCTCCAGCCCCCCTGCCATGGGCAGGGACCCCCTACCCTAGAGCAGGCTGGCCAGAGCCTCATCCAGCCTGGCCTTAAGCACCTGATGGGGTTCAGCAAGGGCGAGGGCAGGTGCTACATCTGGAGAAGAAGAACTCCATGGATCAGCACAGGCTGGGGTCTGACCTGCTGGGGAGCAGTTCTGGGGGTGCTGATGGCCACCAAGTTGCCCAGGAGCCAGCAGTGGCCAAGAGGCCAGGGGGCTCCTGGGGTGACTGTAGCAGAGGGAGACAGCAGGGCAGGGAGGTTCTCCTGCCCCTCTGCCCTGCCCTGGGGAGGCCACAGCTGGAGGCCTGGGACCAGTTCTGGGCTCCCCAGTTCCAGAAGGACAAGGAGCTACTGGAGAGAGTCCAGTGGAGGATGAGGAGGGGACTGGAGAGACTGGGAGAGCTGGGGCTGTTCAGCTGGAGAGGAGGAGGCTGAGGGGGGAATCTGATCGATGCTGAGGAGCAGCTACAGGGCAGGAGGATGGGGCCAGGCTCTTCCCAGTGGTGCCCAGTGCCAGGACAAGGTGCAACTGGTACCAGCTGGAAGCCAGGAAGTTCCACCTGAGGACCCTGTTGACTCTGAGGGTGGCAGAGCCCTGGCCCAGGCTGCCCAGAGAGGCTGTGGAGTCTCCTGCTCCAGAGAGATCCAAACCCCTCCGGGATGGCCCTGTGGGATCTGCTACGAGGGATCCAGCTCTTGGGGAGTGGGGTTGGACTGGGTGATCTCCAGGGGTCCCCCCCAGACCCAGCAGTCTGGGAAGCTCATCGCTCTGTGCTTGGCACAGCCCAGCTCCCCTCGCTCCTGGCTCCCTCCCGCAGGGCTGGGGTTGTGCAGGGAGTGAGCTGGGTGTTTGTGCTGTCCAGCAGCCGGCCACACCAACCCGAAATGAGCCCCGAGGTGGCTGCTTGTGAGGTTGGGTAAAAATACACCAGAGCCGGACGCCGCGAGCTCCCGCGGAACGCGGAGGGGGGGCCCCTTGGGGCAGCGAGGTGGCCGCTCTGCCCCGACCACCTGGCACTGGAGCAGACTGCAATTTTCATTCCAAAGCCATAATGATGCCTGTCCCTCGCACAGCACACGGGACGGCTCTCCCTGCCCGGGGCCTCGGGTTCTGCCTCCTTGTTTGTGCATTCCTCAGCCTGGCCTGGGGTTACGGGGTGAAGGGCCGAGCCGCCAGCTCCCCGAACCAGGGCGGCTTTGGGGGTGCTCCCCTCCAAATCCTGAGCTGAGCAGCAGTTTTCTCTGGTCCTGGGGGAGCAGAGGCTCCTGCTGCTCTTGGTGGAAGGGGAGAATCCCAGAGACGAGGGACAAAGCGCCAGACGGCTGCTGGCAGAGGAATGTTTAGAGCAGAGGGGAGGCTGTGGAGGGCTCTGCTACCTGGAGTGATCCTCCTAGATGCCTTTCCTCATCGGCGAGGGGGAGGGAGGGGAGAACCTCCTTGTTTACCTCTCTCTGTCCAAAATAGCCTGTAATTGCACGCTGCCCGCGGCTGCCTCGGCTCTGCCACCCCGCAGCACATTTTATATTTAAACCTCTGAGCGCAGCCCTGGCATCGATCCTGGGCTGGGGGGGCACTGCCGGCACCCCAGCAGTAGCCCCTTGGCTGTAGCCCCATTTGTGTCCTTGCCCAGAGGTGGCTGGGCACCGTCAGCTCGGTGTTGCTGCAGCTGGAAGAGCAGCTCTGGCCAGCGGGAGACTCTACCCCGGTGCTGAGCAGCAGCAGGAAGGTGCTGGTGGGTCTCTCACTGTGAGCTCTGCCATGGGTCGGGTTGGAAGGGATCTTAAAGATCATCAAATTCTTTGGTGGGGCAAAGCCCTTCCAGCTCACCCAGTCCAGCTCTGGCCCCAGCTGTCCCATCCCACCCCAAACCCTGGCCCTGAGCTCCAGATCTCCCTGACTGGGAACCCCGGCCGGGCTGGCAACTGAACCCCCTCCCTGGGCAGCCGGTTCCAAGGGCTGAGGGCCGTTTGCAGGGAGAAGGTTCTGCTCTGGTCTAATCCAAACAGCTTGGGATGGCTTCCCCAGCCAGGGGCAGCGACACCTCTCTCCAGACCAGGGTGCCCACAGCCCCAGCCAGCCGGCCCTTGGACACTGCCAGGGAGGAGGGAGCAGCCACAGCCTCCCTGGGCAACCTGTTCCAGGACCTCAGCCCCCTCCCAGGGAGCAATCTCTGCCTCCCAGCTCCCCTCTTGGAGCCGGAACCCAGCCCCCTTGGCCCAGCACTGGATCCCTAGGGAAAAGCCCCTCTCCAGCTCTCCTGGAGCCCCTGCTGGTGCTGGCAGCTGCTCTCAGGTCCCCCTGGAGCCTTCTCCTCTGCAGCTGACCAGCCCCAGCTCCCTCAGCCTGTGCCCAGAGCGGAGGGGCTGCTGTGTTGTCTCTGCATTCCCCCTCTGAACACCCTCCCTGTCCAGCCTGGATGCTCCCTGGGTTTCACCTGCTTTCAAAACCCTTGGGAGGTGCCTGCACAGCCTGAGCTCAGTGCTCTGCACTCACCAAGTAGCCCTCGCCAGAGCTGAGAACTTGCAGCTCCAGGCTCTGGGGGAGAAACCGCGCCGGAGGAGCAGCTGAGCTCAGCCCTACTCTGTCATTACTGTGTTCTGCTCCCTGCGGGCCCCGGGCAGGGCCAGCGAGTGCTGGCAGCTCTGCCCCTGCCCCTTGGCACTTGGAAGGTTTACAGTTCCCATGGCGGCAGCGGGTGGACGTGGCACAGGGTGGCTTCGGGGGGACAGGGGGTTATGGTGTGAAAGGGGGTTTCCTTCGTGTCCGCTCCTCGCCCCGGCGCGCACGAGCGGCTGCTCCGGCCAGTCCTTCCTGCCGGCCAGGCTCTGCGGGCTGCTCAGTGGTCACTCTCCCAGCTTCGTGCCAGCCTGTGCTCGGGTTTGGTTGGCTGCTCGTGGCAGTGTCTCCACAGGCAGCGTCCCTGGGCTGCCTCATGGAAGGGTCTGGGTGGGTAGGGACCTCAGAGATCGTTCACTTCCAACCCCCTGCCAAGGAGCAGTGACACCTCTCACCAGGCCTGGCGGCCCAGAGCCCCACCCCCCCTGGCATTGGACACAGCCAGGGATGGAGGAGCCACAACCTCTCGGGGCAACCTGTTCCACCTTTCTTGTGGCCTTCAGAGTAGCTGTCGGCACCAGAAAGCTGCTTCACCTGTGGCTGAGCCCCCAGGCTGCGTCCTTGGAAGAAGTTCTCCTTCCCCGTGCTCTCCAGCTCTGTCTGAACCTCTAAGTCCAACCCCCAGGAACAGGCAACCAGGTCCAGCCTCTCCAGCCTGGAGTCATCTCAAGTGCCCAGCTGAGCTGGAGAAAGCCAGGGCTGAGATGCTGCCAGCACCTCTCAGCAATCTCCTTCCCGCAGCCGGAGGGACTCGCTCTTGCGTCACTTCCAGATGTTCAGAGCAGCCTCTCGCATGGTCAAACTGGTGTTGGCTTCACAGCCAACTGGTGTTGCCTTCTTTGGTTGGAAGAGACCTTTAAGATCATCAAGGCCAACCCTCAACCCCTGACCCGGGTCCCTCAGGGTTAGGTTTACGTCTCTTTTAAATCCCTCCAGGGACAGTGACTCCACCAGTGCCCTGGGTAGCCCGGGGCGATGTCCAGTGACCCTTCCAGCAACAAAACACTTTGTCCCCGGGGCTGCTTTGGATTTGACTGGGTTCCATTCCTCTCCAGGAGGAGCATGAAGAGGAAAGCCATGTTCACCTGCCCCTTCAACGGCGACTGCAAGATCACCAAGGACAACCGGCGGCACTGCCAGGCCTGTCGGCTGAAGCGTTGCGTGGACATTGGCATGATGAAGGAGTGTGAGTACAGGGACGCACGTCCCTGGGGGTCCCTGTCCCTGTGTCCTCTCCCTTCTGGCGATCAGGGTGCAGAGTGTAAAACATCAGAGAGGCTTCAGGAGGTTGCAAGGGGCGGGGATGTGGTGGCCATGGAGCTCGATTAACAATCGAGGCTGTTCCTGTGGTGGTCACGACCCAGGGAGATGCCTTTGTCAAGGCTTGGCTGGATCCTGGGCGCCAGGCTGGAGGGGGGCAACAAAGCTGGGGACAGGGCTGAGGGAGCTGGGGCTGGTTAGTCTGAGGAAGAGCAGGCTGAAGGGAGACCTCACTGTCTGCAACTACCTGAGAGGAGGGTGGAGAGAGGTGGGGATCAGTCTCTTCTCCCCAGTCGCCAGCGATAGGACAAGAGGAAACCTCCTCAGGTTGCTCCAGAGGAGGGTGAGGTTGGCCATCAGGAGAGATCTCCTCCCTGACAGAGTGCTCAGGGGTTGGAACCGGCTGCTCAGGGAGGGGGAAGTCAGTGTCTCTGATTTTGCGGGCAGGGTGGGGACGGGTTGATGGTTGGACTGGACGATCTTGGAGGTCTCTTCCGACTTCAGTGATTCCATGATTCTATAATCAGCTCAGCAAGAGCATCCAGGGCTGTTTTCATTAATTCCCCACTGTACTTACTCCCCGTCAGTCCTGCGCAGAGAGCGTCCCCACAGCAGTAATGATCTGCACGAGTGTGGAACCAGCTTGTGTTTGGCTCTGCCTTAGCACTTGGGGGTGTCTTTGGGGTGGGCGCCCCTTGTTCTCGCGCCACGGGTCCTGCCAGCCAGCCCCGTGCACAGCAGAGACCTCAGTAAAGAGGAGCGGGATGTGGTTTCCACCTCGGTCCAGAGGTGCGAACGCAGTCCCGACGCTTCGTGTCCGTCCGTGCCCGCTGGGGCACAGCTTTGAAGAAAGGCAGATCCCTTGGGCCTGCTGCCCCCTGCGTGCCCAGGCTCTGCGTCTCTAGGGAGGTGTTTGCGCAGAGGTCAAGCCCAGCCAACAGCCTTCTGCTGGAAGATGTCACGAACGGGGAGCCGGGACACAGTGCTCGACGTGGCAGGGGGGTCACCACAGCTCCTACCTCCCCCACGGAACCGCCTCCCCAAGTGTCCGCAGGCAACAAATGGCCCAGTTTCTCCTCGTTAGAGAGACTGAGGATGAAATTGAGGATGATCACAGAATCACAGGACCATCCAGGCTGGAAAAGCCCTTCCAGATCCTCCAGTCCAACCGCCTGCCCTGCAGCCCCCAACCCCTACCCCAGCTCCTCAGACCCCCTGGCTGCCTGGCTGTTGAACCCCTGCAGGGATGGTTCCTCCCCCCCTCCCTTCCAAGGCCTCCCCACTCTTTCTGGGAAGAGGTTTCTCCTCAGACCCAACCTGACCCTCCCCTGGCCCCACCTGACCCCATTCCCTCTGCTCCTCTCGCCAG
>VZRI01005635.1:0-24792 GCA_013397515.1 Upupa epops | reverse complement strand
AAAGGCTGAGGGAGCTGGATCCCTTGAGCTTGGAGAAGAGGAGGCTGAGGGGGGACCTCATTCATGTCTGTAAATGTGTGAGGGGTGGGTGTCAGGAGGATGGAGCCAGGCTCTTCTCAAGGGCATCTGATGCTAGGACAGGGGGCACTGGGTGCCAGCTGGAACAGAGGAGGTTCCCTCTCAATCTCAGCAGGACCTTCTTCCCAGGGAGGGTCCCGGAGCCCTGGACCAGGCTGCCCAGGGGGGCTGTGGAGTCTCCTTCTCTGCAGACGTTCCAGCCCCGCCTGGCTGTGTTCCTGTGCCACTGGGTCTGGGTGATCCTGCTGTGGCAGGGGGGTTGGACTGGATGATCTTTTGAGGTCCCTTCCAATCCCTAAGGTTTCTAGGATTTCCTTAGACACCGAGTCCCCTAAAGAGGGTGAAAATGACCCCATAAACCCTACTCTGTGCCCAAGCTGTGCTTGAGGACACAGGAGGCTGTCAGTGCAGCCCTTGTGGCTAGTGAGGGCAAAGGGTTGGCTTCCACCAGCTGACTACTAGGGAAGGGCCAGAAAGCTCAGCAGCAGCGATATGGGGCTGGCTGGTACCCTGGTGCCAGGGATGAGCCGGGCCCTGGGGCGGTGTCTCCCCTCAGCACAGTTAACGTGTAAGCGGCTCTGTGAGCAAACTCCTGCTGGAGTAACCAACCTTCCCCCAGGAGACTAAAAATAGCCCTCGCGTGGACTTTGCTGCTGGTTAAACGAAGGAGAAGGGAGGTGTGGGGGATCTGGAAGCTCTTGAGGCGCTTTGTGTCTTCCCCAGGTTGTGGTTGAAGGTGGTGAGGGTTGAACTCACTGCTTTGACCCTGCTGCTGGTGGGTGCGATGCAGAGGAGAGTGTGAGATGAAGGTAAAGAGGAGGAGAAGCAAGAGGCAGAGGAGGAGGAAGAGGGCAGAGGCCCCCAGATGTTGTTCCTGCATTAGATCGGGGTCTCCATCTCCATCTGGGCGGCCCAGAGAGTTCTAGATGGATTTTAGTCCCTATGACAGAGGGCTGAGACCTGCAGCAGCACAGCCCCATCCAGGTTTGGCTGTGGGAGAACCTGCGGATCAGAGGCTGTGGTGATGGGCGTCCAGGAGCTAGAGCTCCTTGAGAGAAGGGGCCGTCTGTGTTCGGACTCATCCGGAGCAAAACCGGAGCCAGCAGCACTCCCTGGGGGACTGGGGACTGCGTCGGGGCAGCCACCACCCCCTGAGGAGAGACCGGGCAGAGGGGGTGGTGGAAGCTGGAGGGCAGCCAAGGTCATCCCGTAGGGCTGGGGCGGGATTCGCAGCCCTGCCGCAGCGCCAGGCCTGGCCCCGCGCCGTCCGCAGCCGATGGTAGCCAACGTCTGTGGTTTCCCACCCATCCGATCTGCACGGGGTAAAGCACGGGGCAAGCTGGCAGCACTGCAGGGCTGCTTCTGCCATGCTCTTGCTCCTCTCAGGAGTGGTTTTCCCTTCAGATGGCTTCGAGGAGGGAAGATCCCCACTCCTAGGGCGCCTCTGGTTGCTGCTGGTTTCTCCAAGGGTGCTGCTCAGCGTGGATTTGCTCTGAGAAGGGGTGGAGTGGCTGGCGCTGGGCTGTCCTGGCGCTCCTGTGGGTGGCAAAAAAAGGCTGCAGTGACTCCTTCTGCCCCGTAAAGCTGCCTCTTGCCAATTGCCTGCAGCTTTAGCAGGGCTGTCCCTGGTGGAGCCAAGCTCTACAGCCACCCATAACCTTCAGAGGATTCCCCTGTCTGCTGCTGCCTCCTCTGCTGTGACCCTTACTGGCTCCCAGAGGTCACACCAGGGCCAGGGGACAGCTTGGCTGCCCACAGGGTCTAGAGGTGCTACAGAGCAGGAAGATGACCGTCCAGCACCTCCCCAGCCCTGGCAGGGGCTGTCAGAGGGCCGGGGAAGGCTGTTCCCAAGGGCAGGGAACAACAGGACGAGGAGTCCTGGTTGGAAGCTGAAAAAGGGCAGAGGGAGGCTGCCCAGGAGGAGAAAGGTCTGGAGTGGGAGGGTGGGGGATCCCTGGAACCCAGAGAGGGGGTGGAGGCTCCATCCCTGGAGCCACTCAAGGTCAGGCTGGCTGGGGCTGTGGGCACCCTGGGCTGGCACTGATGCCCTTTGGAGGTCCCTTCCAACTCTATGGTTTTGGGATTCTGTAAATGAAGCGGCCAGAGGCACCCAAGGCCTCAGGCTGCAGCAGCGCATTTATCCTCTCCCCACGACCTTATTTTCTGCAGGATGGGTTTTTAAGCTCCCTGTGGTGCCAGTCAGCTCTGGGGAGCAGCGAAATCTCCCTGAGAGGGTCCTGGAGCAGTTGGCACCCTGTGGTTTTCCAGGAGCAGTGGAGGCTGTGTCCTCACTTGAGACTCCACTGAGCTCAGTGCTGAAAATCCCCCGAGGGACAACAAAACAACTCCAACCCCCCTGTCCTGGAGCCAGGGAGAGGAGCAGGAGCTGGGAAGAGGTACTGTGGACAGCAAAGGATTTCCCAGGCTGCTCAGGACAGGAGTGGAGGTGCTGGGGGGAGCTGGCAGGGTGAGTCAGGAGGTGGCCGGTCCAGCCCTGCCCTCATCTCCCTCTCTGAGCAGCCTCTCAGCACAAAACCCCAGGTGCCCCTCTGTGCCAAACACAGAGTGGGAAAAGTCCCTGCTCCTGGAGCCCCTGTGCAGCACCGGCTCTGAGACCAGCACCGCTGCCAGGCACTGGCCAAGAGACAAAGCAGGAGCACGAGAAGGAGGGGAGAGCTGTGGCTGCCCAGGAAAACAACGCTGGCAGGAGAAGAGACCCTGCAGGCTCAAGGGCTGTCACATCCAGCCAGGGCTAAGCAGCTGGAAATCACTCCCCTTGCAGGAACTGCTTCAGTCACCAACAGCCCAGCTGCAGCAGAGGGACAGGGGACCCCCTTGGTCAGGGATGAACCAGGTTTGCTCCAGATTTGGGGGGGGTGGTGAACAAGCAGCTCAGTGTGAGCAACAGGGCAGCCCTGTCCTGGGCTGAATCACAACCGGTGTCACAAACAGGGCCAGTGAAGGGACTGTCCTCCTCTGCTCTGCCCTGCTGAGACCCCTCCTGCAGTCCTGTGGCAACTGCTGAAGCCCTCAGGACAAAAAAGGAACTGGAGCTGTTGGAGTGGACAGAGGAGGCCACCAGGATGCCCAGAGGGCTGGAGCCTCTCTGCTCTGGGCACAGGCTGAGGGAGCTGGGGCTGTTCAGCTGCAGAGGAGAAGGCTCCAGGGGGACCTGAGAGCAGCTCCCAGCTCCTACAGGGGCTCCAGGAGAGCTGGAGAGGGGCTTTTCCCCAGGGATCCTGTGCTAGGCCAAGGGGGCTGGGTTCCAGCTCCAAGAGGGGAGCTGGAAGGCAGAGATTGCTCCCTGGGAGGGGGCTGAAGCCCTGGAACAGGTTGCCCAGGGAGGCTGTGGCAGTGTCCAAGGGCCAGTTGGCTGGGGCTGTGGGCACCCTGGTCTGGTGAGAGGTGTTGCTGCCCCTGGCAGGGGGTTGGTGCTGGGGGAGCTCTGAGCTCCCTCCCAGCCCAGCCCAGTCCACGGTTCTGTGATTTCACTTGCTGCTGCCTGCTCGTCAGCACAGGCTGCCCCGCGCTCTGCTCTGCTCTTGTGGGGAGGCCCTGTCCTGTCACAGGCTGCAGCATCACGCTGCCCCTCCTGCCCAGCTGCTCAGCCACTGCCATGGCCAGGCTTTTTCTGTGCAATGGGGGGGTTCTGGCCCTGCCTGCCTTTGTTCCAGCCCTGGCCCCGCTGGCCCTGCTGCCATGAAACCCCACAGGGATTTGGCTGCTCCAGGTGCCTGGGACAGAGGCGTCTGGGACACTCACAGCTGGGCTGTGGGGCAGCAAGGTGCAGGTTAGGAGAAGCAGTGGGGCTGGGTGAGGCTTTGCTCCTCACATCGACAGCTGCACCACAGAATCCCAGACAGGTTCAGGTTGGAAGGGAGCCCAGAGCTCATCCCTCCCAACCCCCTGCTATGGGGCCACCTCTCCACTCCACTTGGTTGCCCAGGGACTCATCTAACCTGGCCTTCAGCACCTCCAGGGAGGGGGCAGCCACAGCCTCTCTGGGCAGGCGATTCCAGAGTCTCTTCCCCCTGGCACTGGAGAGCTGCTTCCTCAGATCCAGGCTGACCCTCCTCTCCTTCAGTCCCAAACCCTTTCCCCCTGTCCTGGCACTGGATCCCCTTGGGAAAAGGCCCTCTGCAGCCTCCCTGGAGGTTCCCTTCAGGGGCTGGAAGGCAGCTCTCAGGTCCCCCCGGAGCCTTNTGTCCTGGCGCTGGATCCCCTTGGGAAAAGGCCCTCTGCAGCCTCCCTGGAGGTTCCCTTCAGGGGCTGGAAGGCAGCTCTCAGGTCCTCCCGGAGTCTTCTCTCTCTTCCCTGGGCTGAGCAGCCCCAGCTCCCTCAGCCTGTGCCCAGAGCAGAGGGGCTGCAGCCCTTGGGTCCTCCTGGTGGCCTCCTGTGGCCTCGCTCCAGCAGCTCCAGCTCCTTGTGATGCTGGGACAGCAGGACTGGGGGCAGGATGAGAGGTGGGGTCTCAGCAGAACAGAGTCAAGGGGCACAATCCCCTCTCTGTCTCTGCTGGCCCCAACCTTGATGCAGCCCAGGTTGACTGTGGGCTACAGGAGCTCCCCGCCGGCTCCCGTTGAGCTTCTTGTCACCCAACACCCCTGAGCCCTTCTCTTCAGGGCTGCTCTCAGTCCACTCTGCACTCAGCTTAGGTGGGGGCAGCAGGACTGAGGTCAGGATGTGAGCATCTGTGAGCTCCCAGCGTCTGCCTGGGAGCACAGTGCAGATGTTTTCTCAGCCTCTGCACGGGTTGGGGTCAAGGCAGCCCACAGGCACTCGCTCACAGTGCTGGCTGAGCCAGCAGCCTGCGGCTGGACATCTCCAGCTTGATGTTTGGGAAGAGACTGGAGCTGGGGATCTCAACTGAGAGTCCTCCCTCCTTCTGTGAAGCCAAATCAGAGTCACATCCTTTCCTCCATCCTGTAAGTGGGGCAAATCACTGCTCCGAGTCCCCTCGCCCGCCCTAACCCCACTCCTGCCGGGGGGCTGACCCTCTGGCTCAGCTGGCCAGGGTGGGTCTGACTTTGCTGGGACCCGTTTCCCCAGCAAGGCTGGCGGGGGTTCCCAGCCCAGCACCGGTGCTGGGTCATGCCAGGGCTCACTCGAGTGCCTCCGCATCACGGCGTTGGCCCCCGCAGCACCAGAGCTGCTGGAAGAGGGTGGAGATTCCCATTTATCTGACTGCATTGAACACCCTTGGGGGTTCAGTCTTCTGTGGGGTCAGGCAAGGCCTCTCAGAGCGCAGCCCACAGCTGCAGGACCTGCTGCCGGCCCTGTCTTTCGACACTGCTGGCTGTTTGGCCTGGGAGTCCCAGCAGCGGGTGCTCTGGGACGGTGGGGCGACAGGGTGATGTGCTGCACAGAGCCCGCGGAGGTGGCTCTGGCTGCCTGGCGGATCTGTAGCAGGGAGCACAGACCCTGCCAGGGTTGCTCCCCGCTGCAGCGGCGCTTTGGGAGATGCTTTTGCTTCCCAGCTTCTAGCAGAGTGACAGAAGCTGCTCCGAGCTGGTTGAGGGCTGGGTTTCCTCGAAGGGGTCAGGAAACCTGAAGCTGAGCCTTTCCCCAGCCCTTTCCCTTTTTCCTTCCAGTCTGCTCTGTGGAAAATTCCTAGTGGTCATCGTTTGGGTTGGAAAGGACATGCGAGGGTCACGCAGACCTTGCAGGATCTGACCTCTGCATGGGCTGAACCCCTGGACTGTCTCCTCAGGTGGGGCAGACGCCATGGCCAGAGCCCAAGTGCTCTGCCCCAGCCTCACTGGGCTCTTTCCTCACACACTGCCCCGGTCTCGAGCAGTTGCCCTTCTCCCGCACAGCTCTGGATGGTTTGGTAATGAGAACCACACCAGGAGACTCTGACACCCCCTCTTCCCCCATCCAGTCACGCTGGCCATCAGGTACCGACTGCAGGAGTGACCTTTCAGCCGAGCTAGTTGTTCCCCTGTCTGCGAGCTCTCCGAGTCCCCGCTGAGGCCGTGCGGGGTTTGGTGGAAAATCACCTCTGGCAGAAGGGACAGGGCCAGCCAAGAGCTCCCAGCCCCGTGGCTGTGGCTCCCGCTGCCCTTCGCTAGCCTCTCGCCCCGAATTCCACCTCCGAGTGCCTGGCATCAAATGCCCAAGCAGCCTCCTGCCATCAGATAAGGGCTCTGGGGTTTTTCCGTTAATGACTGGTTCAGGGCTCCTAACCCCTTGAGGAGGGGCCCTGCCACTTCAGGGCTGCTGGGGCGTTAACGAGCTGGTGACTCTGGCACTAGGGTGGGCAGGGGGGGCTGTGACCCCACCGCGGTTCCCTGCAGCCTTTCTACTCCTTCACCTCGTGTGGCTCTTGGGGTCTTTGTTTCAGCTCTGTTTGTCATAGAATTGCAGGGCTGGGAGGGACCCCCAAAGGGCACCCAGTCCAACCCCCCCACAGCAAGCAGGGCCAGCACTCCCCAGCCCAGGGTGCCCACAGCCCCAGCCAGCCTGACCTTGAATGGCTCCAGGGATGGGGCCTCCCCCCCCTCTCTGGGTTCCAGGGATCCCCCACCCTCCCATTCCAGACCTTTCTCCTCCTGGGCAGCCTCCCTCTGCCCTTCTCCAGCTTCCAACCAGGACCCCTCGTCCTGTCGTTCCCTGCCCTTGGGAGCAGCCTTCCCCAGCCCTCTGACAGCCCCTGCCAGGGACTGCAAGGCCACTGCAGCTACTGGCAGGACGACTGAAGCCCTGTAGCCCATGACTGCTCCCCTTGTCGAAGTGAATGGGGGAAGCCTCCTGCCTCCTGCCCATCACCGTCTCGTGATGCCCCACACTGGGACAGGGGGGCAGTTTGTAACCAGCTGGGTGCCCAGGCAGTCGCTGCAGCAGGGCAGCAGCCTGTTGCCGAGGCTGAGTGGGGCCACGTTGTGAGGTGCCCAAGCGAGAAGGATCCTCTGGCTGAGTCGTGTAGGATTGAGGTCGCTTCTGCGTGAAAGCCCAGAGCAAACGGTGGGGTCGCGGGGTGGGGGGCAGCGCTACTGTGACCTTCTGGCAGCCTGAAAGCACCGGAGGGCTGAGCTGCCGTCCAGAGAGACCTGGAGAGCTGGGGGGGAGAAACTGGCTGACATTCAACAGGGGCAGGAGCAGAGTCCTGCATCTGGGAAAGAGCAACCCCATGGACGAGTACAGGGTGGGCACTGACCTGTTGGAGGAAAAAGACCTGGGGGTGCTGGTGGCCAGCAGGGTGATAAGGAGCCAGCAATGGGCGCTGGTGGCCAAGAAGGCCAGTGGGCTCCTGGGATGGTTAGAAGAGAGGTCAAGAGAAGTTCTCCTGCCCCTCTGCTCTGCCCTGGGGAGGCCCCATCTGCACTGTTGTGTCCAGTTCTGGGCTCCCCAGTTCCAGAAGGACAGGGAGCTGCTGGGAAGAGCCCAGCACAGAGCCCTGAGGATGAGAAAGGCAGGAGAGCCTCTCTCTGGGGAGGAAGAGCTGAGGGAGCTGGGGCTGTTCCGCTGGAGAAGAGGAGCCCCAGGGGGTCCCCATGGATGCTGATAGCAGTGGGAAGGGGGGGTGTCAGGAGGATGGAGCCAGGCTCTGCTCAGGGGGGTCCAGGGACAGGACAGGGGGCAGCAGGGACCGGCTGGAGCAGAGGAGGCTCCATGGAGACAGCAGGGAACTACTTTTTCCTGGGTGCCCAGGCTGCCCAGAGAGGCTGTGGAGTCTCCTGCTCTGGAGAGATCCCAACCTCTCTGGATGTTCCTGGGAGATCTGCTCTGGGGGATCCTGCTCTGGCAAGGGGGCCAGATTGGATAATCCCTAGAGCCCTGACACTGTGATTCCGTGAGCTGTGCGGGGAAGCCGTGACCCCCCGCAGTGGAGGATGAGAGCAGGGTGGTGCTGATGAGGGTTTAATGCACCAAGACAAGGGGGTGCTGGCTGCAGGCTTTCTTCAGGCCCTGTTTCTGATGCTCTCTGTGCTCCCCGCAGTCATCCTGACCGATGAGGAGGTGCAGAGGAAACGCGAGATGATCCTCAAGCGCAAGGAGGAGGAAGCACTCAAGGAGAGCCTCAAGCCCAAACTGTCAGAGGAGCAGCAGAAAATCATCAACATCCTCCTGGAGGCTCATCGCAAAACTTACGACCCCACGTACGCTGACTTCACCAAGTTCCGGGTACGTGTGGGATGCAGCAGCCCCAGTTCCCGTGGCCAGGACCGAGCAGTTCCTGCCCAGAGGCACCAAACCTGCTCCACCCCATGAAACAGGAGTTAAAAATCCCAGTGCAAACCCGCTCGGTGCTGGCGGCAGCAGGCAAAGCCCTCCCAGCCCCGTTCCTCGTGTCCTGTCTCTTGCAGCCCCCTGTGAGAAGCGACTCCAGCAGCAGAGGAGAAGCAGTGTCCTCCATCCTCACCCAGCACTTGTCGGACGATTCCACTGACCTCTTTGGCTCTGATGCCTTCAGCACTTTTCCAGGTACCACAGTCTAGCTGCTCTTTCAACGCTCAGTCCCCAACACTCCGTGCTCCTGTGAGTCACCTCTGCATGGGTGATGGCGCAGACGTGCAGCAGCCCCAGTGCAGCAGCCCCAGTGCAGCAGCCCCAGTGCAGCAGCCCCAGTGCAGCAGCCCCAGTGCAGCAGCCCCAGTGCAGCAGCCCCAGTGCAGCAGCCCCAGTGCAGCAGCCCCAGTGCAGCAGCCCCAGTGCAGCAGCCCCAGTGCAGCAGCCCCAGCGCAGCAGCCCCAGCCCTCGTGGCCCCTCAGCCAGTGCGAACAGCCCAGTAATGGCTGCTCTCCCAGCCCCAAAGCTCATGACACAGTATCCCAGCCTGGGTTGGGTTGCGAGGGAGCTCAGAGCTCCCCCAGCCCCAACCCTCTGCCGGGAGCAGCGACACCTCTCACCAGACCAGGGTGCTCCCAGCCCCATCCAACCGGCCCTTGGACACTGCCAGGGAGGAGGGNCCTTCTTGTCCTGGAGGCTCAAGAAGTGCCCACAGCAGGGCAGAACAGAAGAGGACAATCCTGTTCCCGCTTGTGCTGCCCTTGCTGCTTTTGCTGCAGCCCAGGACATGGTTGGTTCTGGGCTGCCCTCCCACATTTTGGCTCATGGGGAGTTTGTCACCCAGCAGCACCCCAACCTCATCTCCACAGGGCAGTTCTCCAGCTGACCCCCACCCCCCCTCCATCCCACCATCTCAACACAAAGCCCTCCCAGCGTTTCGGGTGCTGTTCCTTTCGCAGGCTGAGCATCCTCTTTGCCTGTAAGGTCCTGCCTGCAACCCCCAGGTACCCTCTGACTGTCCCCTCTGCAGAATCTGAGGAGCCTCCGATGTTTTCAAACCTGGTCCTGTCTGAGGAGAGCGATGAGAGCTCCTCCATGAACATCAAGTTCTCCCGCCTCTCCATGCTCCCACACTTGGCCGACCTGGTGAGCTACAGCATACAGAAGGTGATCGGCTTCGCCAAGATGATCCCGGGCTTCAGGTGAGAGGTTTGCTCCTGGATCCAATGTCCGCAGTAGTTTTCTGGGGACTCTCATCCCACCCCTGCCAGCCAGATCATTTTTCTCTGCTTCGTTTTCCCCCGCCAGCCCTGGGGTTCTTATCTTCATGCTTCATCTCTGCTCCTTCCTGAGGTTCCTCCTCTCCTCTCTCTACCCTTGTTCACCCAGACTCTGCCAGCTAAATGCTGGAGCACCTCAGAAGCTCAGGGTCATGACAGTGGTCCCCATCCTGGTTCAGGAAGGATCCCAGATCCTGTTTGGCCCCAGGCTGGTGCCCTGGGTGTTGGGTGGTGCCACTCAGCACCATCTGCTGGGGTGAGGGAGGAGCTCAGGCCAGGTTACTGGTGGCAAGGGGGCGGCAGGTGGCTCCTTTGCTCACTGGGTGGGTGTCAACATTGCCCTCCTCCTGCCCAGAGACCTGACAGCAGAGGACCAGATTGTCCTGCTGAAGTCCAGTGCCATCGAGGTGATCATGTTGCGCTCCAACCAGTCCTTCACCCTCGAGGACATGACGTGGACCTGCGGCAGCAGCGACTTCAAGTACGGGATCAGCGAAGTCACCCAAGGTAGAGGCTGACGATGGCTCTGCTGCTTGTCCTGGGCTAAGAAACGTCCTTCCAGCCTTCAATCCAGACGTGGCGATCCCACGGGGGTTATTTCTACAAGGAAGGACACGTTGGCCATCACTGCAGAAGCCTGTGGTCACCAGTGGTGCTGTGGCTGGGCCGAGACCCCTGTCCTGGCATCAGCCTTGTTCTCTCAGCTTACAGTATGGAGTCCTGGGGGGGAGAGGGAGGGGGGGTCAGGGTGAAGGGACCTTCCAGGCTCCTCCAGTGCCACTCCTGGCCCTGAGCAGGACCATCCCCGACCAGAGCAGGGTGCTTAGAGCCCCAGGGTCCAACCTGACCTGGGATGCTGCCAGGGATGGGGCTTCTCCCACCAATCTTTGCACCCTGGGCCGGGGTCTCTTCCCGCTCGGTATCAGCAGTAATGACAAGAGGTGAAATAGTTCTGGGTTCATTTTGTCCATGGACTTCAGAAGCAAATTCTGCTCCAGAAGCCCCTGCTCGAGGTAATTTCTCCTTCTGGTGAGAAAATAAGTGCTTTGAGGGGGTCTCAAAACTCCTCTTCCTCCAGCCTGTGCGGAAGGAGGAGCTGCCGAGCTCCACCTCCTGCCCTTGGCTCTGGGACATCTTCTAGAATCCAGGAATCATCGAGGTTGGGGAAGACCTTCAAGATCATCCAGTCCAACCACCAACCCAACCCCACCATGGCCACTAAACACTGTCCCGAAGTGGTTCTGAACCCTTCCAGGGGTGGTGACCCCCACCAGCTCCCTGGGCAGCTGGTTCCCAACCCATGACCCTCTGTCAGGGAAGAAGTCTTTCATGATGTTCCACCTGAAGCTCCGCCTGGTGCCCCATCCTGTCCTGGAGCAGCACAAGTTAAAGGTCTTTTCTCTTCCCAGCTGGCCACAGCATGGACCTGCTGGAGCCACTGGTCAAGTTCCAGATTGGCCTCAAGAAGCTGAACCTTCATGAGGAAGAGCATGTCCTGCTCATGGCCATCTGCATCCTGTCCCCGGGTACCGGCCCCAGAGGCACCAATGGGACTGGGAAGGGAAGGGAGGGGAAGGGGAAGGGGAAGGGGAAGGGGAAGGGAAGGAAGGNGGAAGGGAAGGGAAGGGAAGGGAAGGGAAGGGAAGGGAAGGGGGAAGGGAAAGGGAAGAGGGAAGGGAAGAAGGGAAGAAGGGAAGAAGGGAAGAAGGGAAGAAGGGAAGGGAAATGGGAAGGGGAGGACAACCCTGTGACCAAGTGTAAGGAGAAGGGGTTGGATGACTGGAGGGTGGGATGGGAACTGGTTAAAGGACAGAACTCGGGGAGTTGGGTGACTGAAGCAGAGGGAGACAGCAGGGCAGGGAGGTTCTCCTGCCCCTCTGCCCTGCCCTGGGGAGGCCACAGCTGGAGGCCTGGGACCAGTTCTGGGCTCCCCAGTTCCAGAAGGACAAGGAGCTACTGGAGAGAGTCCAGTGGAGGATGAGGAGGGGACTGGAGAGACTGGGAGAGCTGGGGCTGCTCAGCTGGAGAGGAGGAGGCTGAGGGGGGATCTGATTGATGCTGAGGAGCAGCAGCTACAGGGCAGGAGGATGGGGCCAGGCTCTTCCCAGTGGTGCCCAGTGCCAGGATGGGGCAACTGGCACCATCTGCCACCTGAAGAACCTGTTGACTCTGAGGGTGGCAGAGCCCTGGCCCAGGCTGCCCAGAGAGGCTGTGGAGTCTCCTGCTCTAGAGAGATCCCAACCCCTCCGGGATGTCCCTGTGGGATCTGCTCCGGGAGATCCAGCTCTGAGATGGAGGTTGGACTGGGTGATACCAGAGGTCACTCCCAACCCCACCAGTCTGATAGTGATGGTGTTTCGCAGATCGCCCGGGTGTGCAGGACACCTTGCTTGTGGAATCCCTCCAGGATCGCCTCTCGGAGATCCTCCAGACCTACATCCGCTGCAGACACCCTCCTCCTGGCAGCCGCCTGCTCTATGCCAAGATGATCCAGAAACTGGCCGACCTGCGGAGCCTCAATGAGGAGCACTCCAAGCAGTACCGCTGCCTCTCCTTCCAGCCCGAGCACAGCATGCAGCTCACACCACTGGTGCTTGAGGTCTTTGGCAACGAGATTTCCTGATGTGTCCTCCCACAGCGATTTCCCCCTCTCCGCTCCAGGAACAGGATCGGTCAGCCCTGGAGCTGTGACCCTGGGCGAGGAGCTTTGGACTTTGGTTTCACGCTGAGTGGGGGGATCTGCTGTGTTTTCACATCCACTGAGGCGGAGCAGTGACAAAGCCAGAGCTTGTTTCCCTCCATTTCATGAGCAGCTTTTCCACATTTCCTCCTGCTGGCAAGAGCTGATTTATCCCTTTTGGGGGGTTGCGAGGCTGCGCTGCCTCCAATCTATTTCTTGACGCTAAAAAAGGGGCTCTTTGGGGTGGAGTTCTTGGGAGAGACAGACTGATGGCATCACCGACCCCTCAGAGTATCCGCAGCTCTTGTACCCCCGCCCCAGTTTGGGTGACACCCACTGAGTTGCACCCCGTGCACACACACAGCTAAAAACACCCCAGGAGCCCGTGATGGGGACATAAACATCTCTGTGAGCCCCGAGAGGGGAAATCTGTGCTTCATCTTAAAGGAGAGAGCCAGAGGAACAGAGATTCCTGACACTGCATGGCAGCAGCCACAACCCCTCCTGAGCGCCGGCACCTCATGGGGTCCCCATGGCACCATCGGCCTGCTGGGAAGGTGGGGAGCAGGGGGTCTAGGGGGCTTCTGGGACCTCCCAGGCTGGGCACAGAGTCCGGGAGGGGACCCAGTTGGCTCCTTGCAAATAAACTCTGGCTTGGGAACAGCACTGGGGGCCTGCGCGTCCACCTGTCTGTCCGTAAGGGCTGGACAGGCCCGCCCGGGGTGACGGGTGGGTTTCCTGGGGGCCGGGCAGCCTCTGTCTGTGCCCGTGGCTGGGTCCCTGTGTCCACAGCCGTGTCCGTCGGGCTGTCCAGCCCCTGTGGCCGGCCCGCAGGTGAGGATGGCCGTGCGGGCGGGCAGCCGGCTGCATCCGGCCCGGCCCTGCCCTGCCCGTCAGTCCCGGGCTCCGTCCGGCAGGGGGCGGCCTCGACACCCAGCGCCATCAGCGGTTGGGCGGGGTTCCCGAAGAGGCGGGGCGGTGGACGCTGCGCATGCGCAACAGCCGCAGGCAGCGGGGGTGCCCCTCTGCGCATGCGCCGGGCAGGGGCGGTGTCGTAAAAGCGGGTCCGCGCTGCCGTAAATGAGGTTCCGCGCACGCGCAGAGCCATGCGCAGCGCCCTGCGCGCCGTCCGGCTGATGGCTGCCGCTGCTGCTGCCGCTGCCGCTGCGGTGACCCCCGGGGCCAGCCCTACGGGGCCTCGGGCTGCGTCCTCGCTCCTTATCGGCACCCACGACGGCACCTTCCACTGCGACGAGGTGTTGGCCTGTTACCTGCTGCGCCTGCTGCCGCGCTACCGGGTACGGCACTGCGACCGCGCGCGGAGCGAGCGGCCTCCTCGGGGAACTCGCGGTGCGGGCCGGCCCTAAGCCGAGAGCTCTGAAACGGGACAGGGACACCGTGCGGTGCCCGGGCCTCCCCGAGTGCTCTGCCGTGAGCGCTCAGTCACTCCTCGGCGTGCCCGGTACCTGGGGCCAGCCCTCAGAGTGCGAGGTTGTAGCCGAGGGCCACCGCTGGTGGTGATGTGAGGTCTTGGCTTCGTGAACTCCGACAACCCATCTAGCCTCGATGATTTTGTGATACCAGACCCACTCGGGGGTTCCGGGGACACACCCCCCCACACACACTTAGTTCCGCCAGCCCCCTTCGTGTTTTCTACTGCACCTAAGCGGCGCCCTTGCGTTCTCATGGGCCCCAGGGTCCACCATTAGGTCCCCAGTCCCCGCTTGGCATCCTCGTTGTACCTAAGGACTGTCTTTCAGGCTTCTGGTCCAACTTGGAAGTCACTTGTCCCACCAAGGGGCCACTTACGTCCCCAGACCTCTCTGAGAGTCCCTAGTTGTACCTCAGGGCCGTTCTTGGCCAGACTCATTTGGGCATCTCTGTTCCCACTGAAGGGATATCCTTAGGTCCCCAGTCCAGTCCGTGTTCTGAGGGACACCCTTCAGCTCCCCAGTCCCACCAAGGGTCCCCTCTCTGAGTCTCCAGTTGCACCTTCACACCCCCAGTGCTGTTCAGCAGTCTCTGGTCTTAGTAGCTCTTGGGGGTCACACTGAAGCTTGCAGTCCTTCCTTGAGGCCCCTGGTCTCCCTGTGGGGGTTCCCTGACCTCATTCCTTTCCATCCCAGCAGGATGCAGAGGTGATTCGTACCCGGGACCCCCAGCGCCTGGCACAGTGTGATGTGGTAGTGGATGTCGGGGGGGAGTATGACCCCAAGCGGCACCGCTACGACCATCACCAGAGGTGAGACCCTCCTGACCCATGCTGGATGCTGGGGTGCCCCCAATTTTGGGGACCCTGGGGGCTCACCTCTCCACCCTTCAGGTCCTTCACACAGTCCATGCGGAGCCTCCGACCTGACAAGCCCTGGAGCACGAAACTGAGCAGTGCTGGGTTGGTTTATTGCCACTTTGGCTCTGAGATCCTGGCAGGGCTTCTGGGGCAGCCAGAGGACAGCCCTGTGGTGACAGCACTCTACGATAAGGTACGGGGGGGGCTGTTCTGAGCCCACTGGTGCCATGGCGTTTTCCCCAGGGCTTCTTGATGGGGGACACCCCATAAAAGAGGGAGATCGGTGAGTACCAGTTAGGTTGAGCAGCCCCCCACCACCCCCAGCTGTACGAAAACTTCGTGGAGGAGGTCGACGCCATCGACAACGGCATCGCACAGGCTGAGGGGGAGCCCCGCTACGCTCTCAGCACCACCCTCAGTGCCCGCGTCAGCTACCTCAACCCCCGCTGGAACGACCCTGACCAGGACACTGAGGTGGGGAGGGCACAGAGCTATGGGGCATGGGGCCACCTCTGTTTGGGGTCACTGCTGACCCTCCTGTGTGTCACCCCAGGCCAGGTTCAAGCGGGCGATGGAGCTGGTGGGGGGAGAGTTCATGGAGCGACTGGACTACTACCACCATGCCTGGCTGCCTGCCCGGGCACTGGTGGAAGAGGCCATTGGGCGACGCTTTGAGGTAGCCACGGTGCCACTTTGGGGTGGGGCTGGAAGGTTGGGAGGTGAACAGGGGAGTTTTGGGTGAGAGGAGGCCACTTTCCCTCTTGGCACTGCCTATGGAGCCTGGTGTGCCCCATAGCTGTGTGGGGCCTGCACTCCCCAGCTGTGTGCTCCCTGCAGCATACCTCTGACAGCTGTGGAGCCCCTTGTGTCGGGCTGTGCTCCCCTTCCCGTGCCCCTGTATTGGGCCACAAAGCACAGGGTGTAGGACTGAGCCCTGGGAGGTTGTTCCTGGCCCCCAGTCCTCAGCATGTCCCCTCCACAGGTAGATGCCAGTGGGGTAGTACTGGAGCTGCCGGGGGGAGGCTGTCCCTGGAAGGAGCATGTCCTGGCACTGGAGCGGGAGCTGGCGCTGCCTCCCCTGCAGCTGGTGTTGTACCCAGACCAGAGTGGGCAGTGGAGGGTGCAGAGCGTCCCCACAGGGCCACACAGCTTCCAGAGCCGGTGAGAGCTCTGGCCCCTCAGCTCATTCTCCCACCCCACCCCTTGTCCCCTGACCTTCACCCTCCTACCCCTCACCTTGTCCTGTCCAACCACCTCTTCATTCTCCTAGCCCTCATCTCATTCTCCAACTCCTTGACTAAACCTTCACCCTTTGTTCTGTCCCCTGACCCTTCACCTCAGTCCCCCATTGTCTGACATCTTCACCTCTCATCCTGTTCCCCACCCCTTTCCTCATCCCCTGGCCCCTCATCCTGTCCTCCTACTCCTTACCTCATTCTCTCATCTCTCCCCTCAATCCCCAACCCCTCCCTTTGTCCCCCAACTTCTCACCTCATTCTTCACCCCTCCCTTTGTCCCCCCATCTCTCAGCTCATCTCCCCATCCTTTGCTCTTCCTCCACACCCTCCTGGACACCTACCTTGTCCTGTCCCACCGTCCCATCTCCCTGCCCCTCTTGTCTCCTTACCCCTTACCTCCTCCCTTGCCTTAATCCCTGCCTCTGTTACCCTGTCTCCACACCCCTCTCATCTCCCTCCCCTCATCCTCCTGCCCCAGCCTGTTTTCACCCCCTATCCCTGTATTTCTCCCCCCAGGCTCCCCCTCCCAGAGCCCTGGCGGGGACTGCGGGACGAGGCCCTGGTCCAGCTCACCGGGATCCCCGGCTGCATCTTTGTCCACTCCAGCGGCTTCATTGGAGGGAACTGCTCACGGGAGGGGGCCCTGCAAATGGCGAGGAGGGCGCTGGAGCTGCACTCCGGGGGGTGAGGCCCCCACCTCAGCATGGGCACCCCAGAAAGGACCTCCCTGTGGCCAGCATGGGGGTGGAGCGCCAGCCCCACTAACAGGCCAGCAGGACACTGAGCTGGCTGGAGGGCCCAGGCTCCCCTCACGGGGTTACTCAGCCACATCCCAGTGTGGAACCGGTGAGCCCAGAGACCAAACCACAAGGCTCTCAGGCCTGTTTCTCTGAAGATTGGCCCCAGTTCTGTTGTTTCTGCTGCCAACACCAGTAAAAACCAGTGTTGTCCCAGTTCAGTGACTGCTCAGCCCGGGGGTGGGGCTGGAGGAAGCAGAGGAGGTTGTCCTTGGGGCGCAGATGGGTGGATGCTGTGCTGAACTCTGGGAGGGCTCTGGGCCTCCTGCTGCCCCTCCTCTCCACCCACCCCCTCCCAATCCACCCATCTGGCCATACTGGGCAGGGGGGACAACAGAACAGCCCCCCGCACAATCGCCCCCCCCTGCCCAGTTCCCAGGGCCATGTGGGCAGGGTGGCTGCTCCTGCTGGCACTGCCCGCCTGCCTCTGGGGCTACCGCTGCCCCGGGGGGTCTTCCCCAGCACTGCCTCCCACGGGCAGCCCCAACACCACTCTGGTGGGAGGGGATGGCAGGGGGAGGCGCCGCGTTCCAGACGCGGTGGTGCTGGTGGCCATGGTGGGGTGGCTTGGGGCCCTTCTGGGCTACGTGGGCCGGTTCGTGTGGAAGAGCCAAGCGGAGACCCGGCTGCACCTCCAGTACCTGCGGGGGCTGCCCCTCAGCCCCTTCAGTGAGGAAGAGGAGGAAGTGCCGCTCAGCAGCAGCCTCTGAGGCATCAGCAGGAGACCTGAGGGATGAAGCCCCCCCCTCAACAGCTGCACTGGGTTTGTACCCCCTCGATTTTACCCCAGATCCTTGTGCTGGCCCAGCTTGGAGGGGGGGGGGGGTCTGCTCCAAGTCAAGGGGTCAGCTTTGGGGGGCGGAATTGGGACAGCCTGGGGGTGTTTCCAGAGCTGGGGAGTGCGTGGGGATCACCTTCCCCCCCTCATTTACACAGCCCAGCCTTTCGCCGAGCGATGACAGCATAATCCCAGGGATTACCGCCTGTAATCCCAGGATTTAGCTGCACTGCCCCCCTCCCCCTCCATTAATCCCCGGTCTGGGGGGGGGTGGAACCAGTTGCTCCCTAGCTGCGCTGGGGGACAGGCCCTCCACCACCCGCCAACCCACCGCAGCCTCAGCCCAGCTATGGGATCTTCCCCACCCTNAGCAAACACCCCCCCCACCCCGAACCCTTCAGCCCCCCTGGCACAGGAGCAACAAACCGGTGAGGGGACAAAACCAGGGACTGAATTTGGACGGCACCAGCACCGTGAGAGCCCTGGGCAGAGCAGCTGGGACTCCCCCCACCCCAGGGACAGGAGCAACAGGGATGCAGCCAGGCCTGAGGACACCCTGCTGTGTCCCAGGAGGCCGTAGGGTGTCTGTCCTGGCCCCACTGGGGATGCGGGGTGCTCTCACAGCTCCGAGAACAGCGGCTGCTCCCGCACGGTGCCTGATGCCAGGACAGGGCTGCGGCTGGGGCTGGCGCAGGAGGCTTGGGCACTGACGAAGAAGAAGGGGACGTGGCTGATCTTCCCTGTGGACCAGCACTGGAAGGGGAGAGACAGCGCCAGGAGGAAGATAAAGACGGTCCAAGTGTCACCCTCTGGGTCCTCCCCATGAGGAGAGGCCCAAAGGTTTCTCCCCAGGGAGGTCCCACTCACCACAGTCAGCAGGGCCCCGTGGTGGAAGCAGGGGTGGAAGGCAATGAGCTGGGGCTGGGCATCGCTCTCACCCCGAAGGAACCCGCTGCGGAGAGAAGGAAGGGCAGCAGTTACAGCCCCGCAGCAGGACAGGGGTCACTCCTGGTCACAGGGAGCGTTTGGGCTGTGCCAGGGGGTTCAGGGCCAGCATGGCCTCATGGAACGGGTGGGTTGGAGAACCTTCTCAACTCAAATCCCAGCGCTGCCCCACCACCGCCAGGGCCCCACCGACCCCTGGCCCTCACCCCACAGCTCCAGCGCTTCAAGACCCCAGCAGGGACAGGGACTCCCCCCACCCTGCCCTGGGCAGCCTAGAGAACCCTTGGGGGGCAGAAGTTGTTTCCCAGAGCCAACCTCCCCCTCCCCTGGGGCAGCCTGAGGCTGTTCCAGAAGTCCTCCAACCCTCACTGTCCTTCTGGCCATGAGGGACCCAAAACCTGCCCCCAGGACGCGAGGCACAGGCCAAGGACACTGAAACTGGGCTGGAACAGTGACGCTGCTGGGAGCAGGAGCCCAGAGGCTCCAAGGTGGAGCTGCTCTTCCCCATCCCACCCCAGGGGATCTCTGGTGCTCAGCCAGCCCCAAACCTGCTGCCACCCACCACGGCAGGAGCTCGAAGACAGGGCTGTTGCGGGTTCGAAATACAGCGACAACCGTCTGGCTGCTGGGAACATCGGGAGGTCCTGTGGGAAGGAGACAGGAGGGGCAGCGAGACCTTCCTGGGTCTGAGATGGCCCCACACTGGGGCTGTGCTGGCTTCAGCGGGGCTGGCAGCCAAAGGACTGTTTTCCTCCCACCAAGGTGAGCAGGGTCCTGGGGTTTCAAGCCAGCTTGAAGCTCTTGTGTTTGGCTGAGAGCTGAGGTGGCTCCGTTAGACCCACCCTGCCAAGCCTGGGGGGCGTGACACGGAGGGGGGGGTCCTTCTCTCCAGCATCAAGGTGATTCTCCACCCCGCTGCAGAGATCCTGCCAGGACCTTCCGCTGGACCAGAGGAAGAAGAGCGGCAGCTACAGGAGTCCCGGTGCCCTCCGTGTTACCCACAGCCAGCTTCACAGCATCAAAATGCCAAAACCAACCCCCGAGTCTGGACCCAGCAGCTCCAGCCTGGCTCCTGTGGGGTCGAAGCTCAGGGTGGCAGCACCCCCCACCCCACATTTCAGTGCTGCCTCAAGGATCTGCTCTGACCAGGGACGGGGCTGCTCTAGCAGAGCTTGAAGGGCTCAATTATCCCAGAGGCTGCTCCTAAAAGGTGGAGCCCAGAGGCCCAGTGGGGCTCCAGGCACCTCGTGGGAGCACGGAGACCTCACTGGAGAGGTGGGGAGGGAGCTTGTGCCCCTTTTCCCTGCTGGAAGGAGGGGTTTTGGGTGCCAGAGGAGGCAGCACCTCTTACCTCGGATGATCACAGCCAGTCTCTCACCAGTGGGGTCCCACACCATGGAGTGGACTTCTCCCCCGATCCTGAAACCATCGCAAATGGCACTGAGATCCCCACCGCTACCTTGGGGGGGGGGGGGGCTGCTGCTGACTAGGACACAGAACCCCCCCCTCTGCCTCCAGACCCACCTCTCCTCCCCGTAGAGCGTCTCAAAGGTGGTCTCAGACAGATCGGCCACGATAGAAGCTGTTTTGGAGCCTCCCACTTGCCCCTGGGTCTCTCCTGCAACAACAGCTCTGTCAGCTCCTGGCCTCCGGTTTTGGCTGTGGCCTGGGGCACCCAGCCCGTGGGGCACCCAGCCCGTGGGGCACCCAGCCCGTGGGGCACCCAGCCCGTGGGGCACCCAGCCCGTGGGGCACCCAGCCCGTGGGGCACCCAGCCCGTGGGGTGTCTGGTGGCCCCAAATCACCCACTTAACGCCAACGCAGGGCTTCTCTCGGCGGCAGTGGTGTCACGAGCTACAACCCCAGCCTGGGTCAGAGATGGCCCACAGGGAGGGTCCCCCCCAGCAAACACCAGGACCAGCCACCTCCAGGGAAAGCAGCCACGAGCTGTGGAAACTGGGCTGAACTCCGGCGGCGATGGACACCAGTGCTGGCCCCAGGGCTCCCATCAGTTTCTTGTCCCCAGGAACAAGCAGCCTGAGGCTGCCCCAGAGGAAGGAGAGGTTGGCCCCAAGGAGCCATTTCTGCCCCCACCAAGGGTTCCCCAGGCCTGACCCAGGCTGCCCAGGGCAGGGGGTCTCCAAGCCATAGGGCTGTGGAGGGAGGGCCAGGGGTCAGTGGGGCCCTGGCAGTGCTGGGCAGCACTGGGAACCTTGAAGAGCTCAAAGGGCTTCTCCAACCCGAACAACCCTGTGGCTGAAAGCTGCTCCAAAACTTCTCTGCAAACCAGTTCTGACCAGAAGACCCTGACTGGCAGCAAGAAGCAACACAAAGGAGGAAACCCTCAACCCCCTCGAGACTCTGTGCTTTGAAAGACCCCTTCTCCTGCTCTACGTCCTGCCTCTGCCTCCATCCTTTTGCTCCCAGGAGGCTGGAAATGGAGCAGAGGACAAACCACCCCGAGAAGGCCCTGTGGGGAGGACCAGCTGCTGGCTTTTGGGAACCTTCTCCCGGGCAGACTCACCCCGGTACTCGGAGAAGGACAAGGAGTAGATGACAGACTCGCCCAGCACCGTGAAGAGCAGCCGGCTGCCATCCGGGCTCCAGCACCCAGTCTGCAGGACACAGAGCCAACGTTACAACCCACCGGCCCGGGAGGGACCAGCTGGAAACGGGGAGGTTTTGGAAGACAGCAAACGCAGCCCCCAGGGTCATCGGAAGCAGCATCTGCCCCGTGGGGCGGGATCTGGCCCCGTGCTACCTGGCAGCGTCCCTTGATGGTCGGCCACCGCTCACACGTCCACATCTGAGCCTCCCACACCCTGCAGGACAGAGGGACACAGAGCTGAGCGGGACAGACCCTGCTCCCACAGGGGCACGAGGTGTTGGAGCCATCTGCCCACCCGGTTTTTCGTGCCCCATGTGGGAAGGGAGCAGTCAGGACGTGGAAATACCCGCACCTCAGGGTTATGGAGCTCACCTGAACACGGCAGAGGGGGTGGCTGCCAGGACCTTGCTGCCATCAGGTGACCAGGCCAGGTAAGTGACCCCTCCACCCCCAAACCACTGCAGCTGGACACAGTTCTCTGTGGACACATCCCACACCTGGAGGGGGGATAAGAGGGGAGCTGAGTGCAGTTTTGTGTGGATGAGGGGGTACAGACCAATGGAATTACGGAACTGGACCTTCCAGGCTCCTCCAGTGCCACCCCCTGCTCCAAGCAGGGCCATCCCCAACCAGAGCAGGGTGCTCAGCACCCCAAGGGCCAACCTGACCTGGGATGGTGCCAGGGATGGGGCTTCTCCCACCTCTCCGGGCACCCTGGGCTGGGGTCTCCCCACCCGCAGCAGCAACAATTTCTTCCCCAGAAGAATCTCCTTCTGTCACTTTCAAACCATCACTACCTGTCCTGTCCCACAGCCCCTGCTGACCAGTGCCCCCCATCTCTCTTACTGGTCCCTTTAAGCCTTGAAAGGGGAACCGAGATCTCCTGGAGCTTCTCTTCTCCACCTGAAACCCCCAGCTCTCCCAGCCTCCACCACAGCAGGGGGCTCCCTGCTCAGAGCAGCATCTCTGGGGCCTCCTCCAGCCCCACTCCAACAGATCAACAGATCCACACTGTGCTGAGCAAACCTCAACAGCACCGGTCCCAGCCTGGATCCCCGAGGGACCCCACTGGTCACCCCTCTCCGTGTGGGCAGCACCTACCTGCCAGCCAATCCCTCCTCCACACACCCACCCAGTGCTCCCCAGCTGGGAAAGACCTCATCTGTAGTTCAGACTCAGAAGCCCCCAGTCCATCCCCCGCAGAAACACTGCCCGTCTCCAGCCACCCCCGGCCAAACCAGCCCCCAGAGACCCCACCAAGCACTCAGCCCCCTCCTTACCAGCATGGCTGTGTCCACCGGCGATGCCGAGAGCAGCAGCTCCCCGCTAGGCGCCCAGGCCAGGCTGGTGACGGGGCTGTGCCCGGGGTAGGACAGGACCTGGGCGCAGCCAGATGACGGCCTGCAGGAAGGGCGAGAAGGACCGTCACAGCGGAGCACAGGGAGCAGACCAGGAAGGACTGGGACCCAACTGGGGCGGGGGGATGTTTGTCACCTGGTGGACAGGGAGGTGGGGTCCAGGTGCCAGACCAGGACACAGCTCTGGCAGGCGACGGCGAGGATGGAGGCACAGAGGGGCTTCCAGGCCATGGCAGCCACATTGCGCTGCAGGCGGTGCTTCAGCGAGGGGATGGTGGCACTGCCAGGGAAGAGGGGACAGGAGGCAGACATGGGGGACCCAGAGTCCTCGCCCAGCCAGGGGCCACCCCGTGCCCGACCTCCAGCTCTGAACGTGGTGCAGGGGGAAGCTGAAAGCAGCGGGAAAGAGGAGGGGAGGATGTGCCCCAGCGTGACCACCTTCCCTAGGGTGAGGAGGGAGACAGGGAGACCCCAGCCAGGCGCCACTGGTGCCGGAGCACACCTCATGGGGTTCAGTGCCGCTGTGCCCCCCGCTGCCCACAGCCCCCCAGTGTAGGGGATGGCACTTGCTGGCTTGAAATCCCAGCTCGAAGAGCAGGGCTCCACAGGGAGACACTGGGGGCGCTGCAGGAGCAGCCGGCAGAGTCTTCTCCTCAGGAGGTGCCTGAACACCTGGGGGGACCTGAGGAGAAAGGAGACTCAACGGTGGCTAAGAGGCTGCTCTGTGCGGGACTGTGACAGCAGGGTGTCCCCAGAGCAGGACGGGGGGGGGCTGAGTTACAGGGAGCAGGAGCTGGTAGCCACAAATTGCCCAGGAGCCAGCAGTGGCCAAGAGGCCAGGGGACTCCTGGGGTGACTGAAACAGAGGGAGACAGCAGGGCAGGGAGGTTCTCCTGCCCCTCTGCCCTGCCCTGGGGAGGCCACAGCTGGAAGCCTGGAACCAGTTCCAGGCTCCCCAGTTCCAGAAGGACAAGGAGCTACTGGAGAGAGTCCAGTGGAGGATGAGGGGACTGGAGAGACTGGGAGAGCTGGGGCTGCTCAGCTGCAGAGGAGGAGGCTGAGGGGGGATCTGATCGATGCTGAGGAGCAGCAGCTACAGGGCAGGAGGATGGGGCCAGGCTCTTCCCAGTGGTGCCCAGTGCCAGAATGGGGCAACTGGCACCAGTTAGAAGCTGGGAAGTTCCACCTGAGGACCCTGTTGACTCTGAAGGTGGCAGAGCCCTGGCCCAGGCTGCCCAGAGAGGGTGTGGAGTCTCCTGCTCCAGAGAGATCCCAAAAAGATCCCCACAAAGCCCTGGCTCTCACCTGTTGGAGTTGTAGACCCGAATGGAGTCATCCAGAAGGGCAACTGCAAACTTGTTGGTGTGGGGATGCCAGGCGAAGGCTCGGACAGTGCAGCCAGCCCTGGGGGACAGAGGATGGGGGACCAGCTGCCACCCCAGCTCAAGGCACAGGCTCCTGGATCCAACACTCCACCCCGCACCCTTCGAGGCACCCAAAGGTTCCCAGAGGGAGCAGTGAAATAAAATTCCCTTTCTGCTGCAGAAGAGGAAGGATTTTCCTCCAGTGAATTCCCAGGATTATTCCGAGGGGCTGGCTAACGCTCCAGGGTCAGCAGGGTCAGCACCTGAAGGACCTCCCCATAGCCCGACCTCGTTTAACCCACCCCCCTCTCCCCCAGCAGAGGGAAATGGGAAAACATCAGCCCAAGCGACAGGCTGAGGGGTGACCCACGTACTCCCCTCCCCTCAGCCCCACCAGCCCCACCACGGGGCTCTGCAGCCTGCGAGACTCACCAGTCCACAGCCTGGGAGAAGGCTGCGATCAGGTCCTCACTGGTGAGCTGGAGGCAGGGAACAGTTAGTGCTGGGCTGCAGCACCCAGACCTCTCCTTCCTGCTCATGATTTCAGCTCCTCCGGAGCTCTCTGACACCCCATCCCCTTCCCAGTGCCCACCCTCCCTCCCTTTTCCAGGGAAAGCTGGTGGGATTTGGGGCTGGGCACTGCCATAAGGAGTATTTTGGGGTACTCCAGTGGAAAGAAGGGCCCTCATAATGGTTCCCCCTGCCCTGGTACAGGATGGGGTTCAGTGTCTGAGCCCCAAAAAGCCTCACCGAGAGGTGGGGGAACAGGGAGCTGTGGAGAGATGAGAACCAGCGGCAGGCGGCCAGAGTGTAACTGGAGAGCAGCTTCAACCGCTGGAGACCTGGTGGGGAAAGGAGTCAGAGCTTCCACTGGGGAAGGAGACAACAAGGGAGAAACCCAAGAGGAGGGCAAAAAGGGGGGGTGAAAAAAAGGGAAGGGTGCAAAAAGAGGGTGGGAAGAGCCAGGTCAAAGCGGAGCTGGCAGATCCTGGCTCGGACTCACCCTCCTCCTCGGCACCAGCCAGCTCCTTGAGAACCCCACAGACACCCACATCCCGCCTGTGGTGGGAAAGCTCTGTCAGCACCCCCTAGCCCCAAATCCCCCTCCCTGTGGCTCCAAGCCCCTTCCAGCCCACCCCAACCTGAT
>VZRI01005634.1:454552-479645 GCA_013397515.1 Upupa epops | reverse complement strand
GCTGATGATACAAAACTGGGAGATGTCATGAATACAGAGGAGGATTGGAATATTATACAGGAAGAATTAAATGACCTTGAAGACCGAAGTAATGGAAACGGGGTAGAATATAAGGTCATGCTCTGCAAGGTCATGTACTTAGGGACTAATGAATGGTATCTGCTCTGAACTGTAGGCTCATCAGTGGAAAATGACAGAGAGAAAGAGCACCTAGTTGTAAGAGTCAATCACAGGACTACTGTGACCTACCTGTGCACTTAGACCACGGAAGAGGATAATGCAATTTAGGGGGGTTTTTGAGGAAAATATTTTTAACGAAGCAGGGAAGGGTGCTCAGGCCAGTGACCAAGGTGTTTGTTAGACATAGCCTGATGTCTCACATCAGAATCCCTGCCTCTGGAATATTCATCATTTCTTTTTCTTTTTAAACAGATGCAACCATTACTATGATGATCAGAGGCAAGGATGGCCAATCTGAATGGAAGAGGCTGTGCCCAGCAAAAAAGGAGTCTGGAAAAGGGAATTATTACTGTCTCTACATGCACAATGAGGTGAGCACGGGGAGAAACAAAAGCTCTTGAATGCACCTGATAATTTGGACCTGAGGACAAACGGACACAAATTGGCTGTGAATACATTGGGAGGAGAAACGGAGATAGGCTTTCTAGACGTGGGAGTCATAAGCACAGGAGTGTGGGAGTAAACACAGAGCTTGACAGATGTATTAACTGGGTGTACGTGGTGTGATTCATGTGCTAACACACCCTTGAACTTAACGACCCATCATCAGCCCCGTGCCCCATTTTTCAGGCTGCCTTGCTTCACAGTCCTTTGCTTGGCTTATTAGGTTTTCCAGCACATTGGTGGCTGTGCTTGTGGATGTCTTTTATAACATACCCTCCTTAATACAGCACCACTATGACATGATCTCTTTAGTTTAGCTTTTCTCTTCTGTGATTTTTGCCCTCTTTTTCCCATTCTTTCTATTTATACAGAATTTTGGAAGTGCCTTGCATTCTTTTTGCATTTAAATTTTTCCTCTGGACATCGACCAAACAATTTCCACGATGTCCTAATACTGTCCTTATTAATTTATTATGTTTATGCAGCTTCTTTTCAGACAGGATGACACTTGCAGTATCGATAGGATTTGTTTCTTTATTGTGAGGACTGCCAATATTTTATAAGTCACTTTCTTTCCCAGATTATAGACATTCTCTTAACCAAACTACAAATGTTAGGTTATAATTCCCCCCCTTTATGGCAGAGCTATCTGGCTTTACTATGAACAAGAGTAATTGGACAGGGGGAGCCCTCAGTTCTCTCTCCGTTGAGTGACATGGCTTAATCATAATGAATGGGAATAGTCCCAAGGATGCGTGCTGCATTTGCGGTGTAAAATCCAAACAGTCATATAGTGCCGTTAATGCTGTCTCAAATGAATACTCTCATTATGGCATCCTAAGAAATTCTCTGCCCGACTATGTCTCAAATCTCATTCTAATCATTATAAATTAGCAACTCGGAGGTTGAAAAGCCGCAGCAGCATACCCTGATACTGAGTAAATAATGACAACCCTGTGTTTCCCAGAAGAGGGTTCTTCCTTTATGGTAACCCAGTAAATTGTACAGGTTCCTCATTCTCTAATTGGGGAGTTAAAACTAGGGAAAGTTTGAGATTATTTGCCACGACAAACGCTGAATTAGGGCGCTTAGTCCCTGTAATAAGCAGCTTATTTCTTTTTTGTGATGTGGTGGTGTGTTTTGTCAACTTGGGAGACGCTGCAAAATAATGCAATGTGACACTATGAAATGCAATCAGATGTGACATAACACATTAGAAATTTAAAGAATGAAAAGCTTCAGTCAATTTAGGAAATAGAAGCCCTGTCCAAATTTATTGTGACAAGTCAGAACAGTGCAAACACTAAACCCCGTTTTCAAACCAGAGGGCACCATTGTTTTTTGACCACCCAAACTGCTGGCAGATCCTGCCATCGTCCTTATTTTTAGTTTAATTTAATAGGCACAGAGCTGGCAGCTTTGTCCGTTTGGGTGGTGGTTTTGTTATCTTGGGCTTTTCCTCTACCCTTCCCGCAGCCTGGTAGCGGTGTTTAAATATCTGAAAGGGTATCTGAATGACTTGGTGTGATTGTCAGCAACCTTCCTTTCCAAACAAGCCCGTTCCGTGTCGTTTCAAAAGGACGTATTGCTAACATCCTTCCAAGGATCTTGTAAAAATCCAGACTGTGAGCCTAAGCTCAAAATGGGTGAAGGAAACAGGGTCTGTGTTAGCAGCTCGTGTCTAGTATGTGCTAATTGTAAATCTAGAAACAGGCTGCTTCCCTCCAGAGTACGAAAATTAATTGGAATATGAAAAACTCTCTGCAGTCTGACTGCTCCAGACTTTTCCTCCTCACATTTTCACTGTCATCTATTCGTATCTGTCTGGTGATGTTTAGGTTTCATTCGTGGTTTAAAGGCCACACTGAGCTGGGGTGGAAAATCTGAGTTGCTGTTGCTGATCAGCCCGTGCTATTGCTGAGCCTTATCCTCTGCCTGCAAGTCAAATCCTATTGAAGTCTATCCCAAACAGTCATCTGTATAAACAGCGCTATGTGATTCTAAACTTCAAGCACATTTTTTGACCAGCTGTACTAACCATTTTGATGTAAGTTTTATGTAAGGGCAGCACTACCATGCCGTGAAGGCGGACAATGAAGAGATTCAAACTATTTTTTTAAGCCATTTGAGGGCTTGGATGGCTCATTTCATCGGATACTGGACTTTCATGCCAGGGAAAAGTAGCTCGTACTTAGCCTCAAGTGTTGTTTGTGTTCAGAAGTAATCTTTAAGGGATGTTTCTAAAATGTTGATAATGTATTGAGTACAAAGATTCCAGGTTTGCTTGTCCTTCCAAAAAGAACAGGGAGCTGCCAACTGGTGTGTACGTGTGTGAAAACACAACAAACAAACAAGCACACAGCTGAATGAGTAACAGCCAGGTGACTCTAAAAAACCCCATCCTCCCTAGCAAATCAAAATCAAAAAGTACAACAAATGCTTCCAGATCAGGAAGTGCTATAAAAATCTCTATAAAGATTTTTATAAATTATTAAAAATGGATAAATTGTTGTGCTCAAAAGGGTAGAATCCAGTGTTTGGTGAAATGGATGAAGACATAAATGAATTAAATACATATTTTTCTGTGAAGCTTCTGCCACTTTAAAAAAGAACAGTTAGGAATGACATCTCTGAGTAGCTCAAATAGGTGGATTTTGTGGCAAATTGGGTACTAATATATAACTAGTTTTCAGAGAGAAATCTGTCATTAATTGAGTTCTCATTACATGGCTCAAAACCTATTCACCTACGTTTCAATACGGGTTTGGATCCGGATGAGTTCAGCTGTAGCAGAAGAAGGTTGTGTAATGAATGTAAGGCTGCTTGAGCTGTTTTCTGGATTTTATTGCCCTCAGGTAGAGTGAAATTGATAACGATGTGGTTAAAAGCCAGCCACATTTCATTTGAAACCTGGCCTGTAGGTGTTGTGGTCTATTTAAAGGATTACTTAACAACCTTCAGCACAGGGTACTGGATTTTTTTTGCACATCCAGAAAGGCAATCCTCAGGAGAGCAGCCTTCCAACTTGATGTATTTTTTAACTGCAGTCAGAAAGCAACTTAATTAATTCTTTTCCAAATCTGGTTAGAATTAATTTAGCACTGTCTTCTCCTCACAGGTTTAAGGTTTATTTGGAACTTGGCAAGTCACTATTGAGTACCAAAACGAACAGGCTGTCTGTGAGCTGATGATAGGATGATTTATTCAAAATTAATAGGCTCGCTTGAAAATACAGTAACCTCATTCCAAGTTTATGGACTAGCCAAATTCTTTTCTGCCCATGAGAATCCACATGTATGCATACAGACATACGCATATGAACATGTGTAACGCAATCACACCACACCACTAATATCTATAGTGTAAACTCAGCTGTAGATAGTGATGGAAAAAGGCTCCAAAAGGCTTCTAGGGCTGCACTTATTAGAAAGAACCTCCCTCATTCCTCTGCTTTCCTTGTTCTGCCCCTTGCAGAGCTGAGGAGAGACCCCAGGAGTGAGTTAGCAATGGAAGAAGAGCCATGGACTTTGTTCTTAGTGAGTGGTCTTCAGATCTGATTGCATTTACCAAAGCATTTTTCTTTATCTCAAATAGAGAAGCTATTTGAGAGGCTACAAGACTCTACAAACTCTGTTATGGTTTGGATTCAAACTGTGCCTTCCAAAGAACAACGTGCAGCTGGCATGGTCTGTGGTTCTATTGCATTTATGAACTCACTGGTGGAGAGCACAGTTCTGTATCCTCGATTTTTGCAGTTCCCAAGGGCAGCTTCCTTTGTGATAGCCTGCCAGCTGGCTGGAAGTGATGGTTGGAGGGGAGGAGAGTTATGCCCATGGTCTCTCTGCCCACTGAATCCAGATAAACCCACCGACGTGTTCCATGTAAGTCGTCAGGCAACCATCATGTGATAATGACTTTCAGTCACTAAGGACCTGTCCAGGTTTGAACTCCTGACCCAGAGGTGAAATGCTTTCTGTAACTTAGTGTTCCCTTGAGCTTCCCGTTACCTCACCAGTTCACACTTTGATCAATATGTCAGAGAAGAATAAAAACCCCTTTGTGAACCGATTTTAAGCACCAGATTCTGAAATCAGTTTTTCCACTGTGTTTTCTGCAGCGTCAGTGCCATCAGCTCAAACAGCAAGTGAAAATAAAAGTTATCTACACCAGCCCATGGTAGAAACCATTGAATTTTTATTTATTATTTATTTATTTTAATCTGTCTTCTAGAATAAAATGCCTTGCAGTTTGTAGTGATAATTACAGATACAGAGCTGGCTGTTGCACGGGGGGGTGAATCAGTTTCTTAATCCCTGAATTATAGCTAGAGCAGGAATATGAATCGAGTGGTGTTTGGAGACAAACATAAAACTGCATAGCAAGTGTTTTCACATGCATCACTACAAATTTGGATCAATGTAAGTTTGAAAGGAGGGTAAATACTGATAAAACAGTAGTTGAAGCTCTTCTTGTTACAGGTGCTACTGAAGCCACAAGAGTACGGTGAAGTAACAGCCTCAAACCTCACCAGAGGTGTGAAATAAGTTGCTAGTACTTTAGACAATGGTAATATTGCTGATATTTAGAAATATAGTCTAAGTTAACATTCAAAGGAAGGCATAGGTTTTCTATTACCCTTTCATCAATTACAGGCTCTAAAAAGGAAATCAGGTCTTGGGAAACAGAACCTTCTCCTTCCCAGTTCACACAGCTGGGAGTTCTGAGAGAGCAGGATGAACTTCTGCTTTCAAAGTATCTCTAAAATGTGTATAACTTCAGGTCCCACAAAGGCAAAAGACCTCCTGACCTTACACTTTTATTGTTGGTAAATAAAAGGCTGAATTTTGCAGTATCACAAATTATTATGGTGTGCAAGATGAAGATGCTCAGTCTTAATAACATAGCGCTATTACCTGCAGAATGGCAAGATGATTTTGACATTATTAAGCCTTTTGCCTTCTAATGTGAGTGCTCTGCCTCAGTATACAAATGAAGGGAAAATAAAACCCAAATAATAGCTGATCTTTGCCATGGTGTCCAGATTAGATCCACGTTCCGTGCAGAAATGATGGGCGTGTAAGCCCTTCAGATCACGAGATCTGTCTGGCACTCATCAGGCAGTGTTACTTGATCACAGCTGGATAAAAATGAACACCCAGGGCAAATCTGTAAACACCAGCTTAATCTGCATGGGAAAAGTTACTGTCATCTCCTCGGACAGAAAAAGCCTCCAGGAGACATTCGAGCAGTAACACTTCCCTCAGTTTGTTACCCGTGTTGTCAGCCTGAGACGCGAAGCCATTATAGATGTCACAAAGCTACAGCTGAAAAAATACATGAATTGCTTTTTATTTGGGTATTTTATTTTAGAAAAAATGAGGAGAGTCAGTCGTTTTATCTCGATGGCCAGAAGAGCATCTAGGTTGGGGGGTGAGGAGGAGGGGAAAATCCCTATGGATTGTTAGCACCAGCTAACAAGCTGTGTTTTACACTGTTCTTCAAGATAGCTGCTTTTTGATGTCAGGACACCTTAAAGAGATTTTTCTTTAGTGGAGTGATCTCTGGATAATGTTTTGCAGAAGTCATCTTTATGCATACACTGAATGCAACTTTTCCTTCAGAATATGTTAAAACCTAATCTTGGCTGCTTATTCCTCTCTTAATGTTTGCTTTTGGCAATTGCAAGGCCTGAGCCCATTGCTCTTGCAATCAGCCCCGGAAAGTACCCTGGATCACTTCATCATCAGGACAGTTATAAACTAGTGAAAAAAGCCAAAATATTTGGGTTAATCTAGAAAGATTAAAAAAAATCCAAGCAAAAGGGTGTATTTCAATTCCTTAGAAAGGGAGGATGACGACGTGGCGGGGGGGGAAGAAGGCAGGGGCAGAATTCAGCTGTCCAGGACCAGCAATGGGAAACTTTCATTTCAATTTAAGGTGAGCTGGACCAGACCTGAGTTCCCAGTGTGAAAATTCGGATGCTGCAAATTCCCTCTCTGACCTTGCATCTTCCCTTCTACCTTCCCATGGCCATACTCATGCATCACCAGAGCTGCAGAACGACCGGTTCCTGCGATGTGTTAAAGAGAAGGAAAAGGAACATTCAGAAGAAAACTAGGTATTAGGGGCTTTCTTCCACCCAAGATTAATGTCAAGAGATTTTTCTTAACATTAGTGTCATTGCTAGCCAGGAAAAATGATCCCATTAAAGGGCCCCTCATGAATAATTCATGAGGCCCAATTTAGTGCTAGTGCAGAGGGAGGGGAGGGGGGAGAGATAAACAGGTGATAGTTGGTAGGAAAACACATTGCACTGGCACGGTAGTTTGGGATTATATTTTACAAAGCCGTGTTGGGGGAAGGAGACATCACTTTCTTTTTTTAAAAGTCTGGTTACTGTTCAACTTCGGAGCGGAGGGTCTGCGTGACTGTGATTTTCAAATCATTAGCCATGAGCTATTCTCCCTTAGTGCATTAGAGTAGAGAGCTCCATAGAGAAGCTGGTAATTTAGGGGCTGTGTTTGGCAACAGGATCCCTCGCTTCTTTACTGGTCTCCAAGTCCGTGGTGAGTATGGAAGAATTGTTAATGAATGCTGCAATTAAGGGGGTTTTTTCCCTTCCCAAATTAAAAGTTACATTTTTTTGCAATAATTGCAGTAGTTGAATAATTTATGTCCATTTAAATGGAATAGCACTTAGCACTGATGTTTACTGAAAACCTTGTCGGGTTTAGTGCAAAAAGGTGGGAAAAAAGTGGTGGAGAAGAGGTAATGAAAGGCCTGTGAGCGTTACTGTGCCTTTGCAAATCGTCAGGCTTCAACCTACGACTGATTTCTTTACATTCTGGGTGTATTCCAAATAGAAGTTACTGAAGATGATGCTGGGCTGGTTGAGCCACCTCAGCTGGTCGCACAGAAAGCTTCAAGTCAGGCTGTAGTAGGAGCCTAAGTAAGGAGCCTTGCTAATTACTGTGTATTTAGAAAACCTAAAGAAGCTAAAGTGGCTAAAGGTGGTTGTGCAGTGTGCATCCTGTCCCTTCTCCGTGCCTTTTTCAGGCTGATCACGTGAAAATAGCTACCAGACACTCATTGCTCAGAGCTTTTGTTTCATACTGTATATTTCACACTTCTCACTGTTAGTTAGAAACACTGATCAAAAAAAGGAATTACAAATCCCTGCCAGATCTGAGTGGACAGAACAAGAAATGGTTTGTGGTTTAGTATGCATCTGCTTGCTGAGCCTGGCAGTGTGATTGCTTCTATTTCACCACACCAAATTTTGCAGGCAGCCAGAGGATGTGATTCTGATTTGCACCAGTAAAATTCCATCGCTACTTCCAAGTTGCCAGGAAGGCAATGGAAATCATCTCTCCTCTTGAATGTATTCTGATAAACATCTATCAAAGATTGGATTTTACTGAAATGCCACTAGAATTCTGAGCTAAAAACATCAATATCTCCTTGGACTTGTGGCCTCTATTGCCAGGATCTGGGAGCTGTCAATCCCAGATGCTCATTCCCATGCAGTGGCTACAGTTTGCATGGTTGAGCTGGTTTAATCCAAAACTATGATGTCTCCACCAGTGAGTGATTGGCCTAGAGGCATCAAGTGACAGGACAGTACTTCAAAATTAATTTGCTTAAGTGATGTTGCTGGTCTTTCTAGAGTGGTCACCTCTGTGGGACATTTGTTTTGTAAGCTAAATGCACATTTCTCAGTGTATAATAATCACCATCCACTTAAGCCCAATAGGATGACATAAATCTACTTTAAAAGAACTCTGTAGTGACATGTCCGTGCATGTGATAGTTCAGGTTCCTATAGTATCATCAACTCTCTGAGTTTCTCTTCTTGAAAACACTGGTATTTCTATTTCTGCAGTAGTCTGTACTAACAAAAACATACTTTTATAGCATGAATCATTGTGAAAGTCAGGCAAATAAAAATATTCTCTACCCACAAAGTGGATAGAAAATGAAAGTGAAAAGCAATCTTGTGATCTGGGGGTTTCAACAAAGAATGATGGTTTAAAGGTTTTAGCATCAGGATGAAATTGTATTAACCTAAGTTTAGAACTCCATGCCCCACTCAACCAGTCCTGGTATCCCAGCTGTAGATGTAGGATCATAGCAATCACAGAATGGTTTGGGTTGGGAGGGATCTCAAAGGCCGTAGAAATAGTTAGGTTGCAAAAGATTCTCTTGTTAGTTTCAGTGCCCTGCCATAGGCAGGGACACCTCTCACCACCACACTCTCCACCACCCTCATAGTGAGGAACTTCTTCCTAATTTCTAATATAAATCTACTCTTTTATCTTGAAACCACTGTCCTGTGTCCCATCAGTAGAATCCCTTGTAAAAAGTCCCTCTCCAGCTTTCCTGTAGTCCCCCTTTAGATGCTGAAAGGCCACAATGAGGTTTTCAATGAGCCTTTTCTTCTCCAGGTTGCAAAACCCCAACCATCACATGTCCTTCTAGGAGAGGGGTTCCAGCCCTCTTTGTGATTCTCCTGTGGACTTGCTCCAACAGGTCCTTCTCGTGCTGGGAGTTCCAGAGCTGGATGCAACACTCCAGGTAGGTTCACAAGAGCAGAGTACACTGTGTGTTCAAGGTCAGGCTGGATGAAGTGCTGAGTGGCATGAGCTAGATGTCAGACGTTAGGGTTACTGGGTTGGTTTTAGGTTGGACTGGATGATCTTTAAGGTCTTTTCCAGCCTCATCAGTACTGTGAGACTGTGATCCTGTGTTCAACACAGAGAATCCCAGGCAAACATGTATGATATAGTGTTTGTAAAAGGTGCCAAGAGAGAATGTTATGAACACATTTAAAGTAAACAATCTACTCTGGACCTACACAGTGTCAGATTGCTTATAAATTCACACAGTGAAAGTAAAACATCAAATAGCTGGCTCCAGCAGCCCTAAGATATTTGCTTGACTTTCAAATGAAACACGTTTTTTTTCCCCTGGGAGAGCACAGAAGAGCATGCAATAAAGATGTTTATGCTTTAAAAAAACACAGTGGCTTTTGCACTCATTAGTTCCTAATAATTGAAGTATAATCATAGCTGAGAACTTTGATTTTGGTCATCAATACAGGCCTCTAACTCACAATTCCAGCTCTATGTCTACTCCAAGGCACAGCACGGGGTGCTGAGCTGTTGCATCAAGGGAGTGGGAAAATGGAATACACACTGCTTCTACAGCAACCAGGAAACCCAGCAAAATTATTCAGGACATGAGAGATGGGTCTTCCAGAGATTTTGTGACAATGAGAGAGTTCATTGCCTTTAAATCCTGCGAAGTCTATCATACTAGAAATTGTCAGGTACAGGGATGTGTGATCCAGAATGACCTTCAGTGACCAAATCTAATCTACACACAGATCCAACTGCTATTTATTGAGTAGGTAGGAGGATAATTCTCTAAAATGTTCATTACAGGGTGCAGGTTTGGCCTCTAAGGAAGTGTGCAGACACCTTAGATCCTCTGCCTGGTCCGATGTGAGATAACCACTAACCCCATACATACCCAGGGCTTACCAAGCAGATTCAAGAGGATGCTAGTATTGCCTCTGTGGTGGTTACCTCTGGATGAGCATCGGGAATAGGCTGTAGGCTGCTACGATGCTGGTTCTGTAACAGCGATGTACAAAAGACCAACGATTAAAGAGAGCTTGACTTTTGCAGAGTTTTGCACAGTTTAGGTAATCAAACACAACTCCTGGCCATTGTTTCACCACTGCCTCTGGCCACTTTATGCTTCTGAGATTTTTCTTGCCTAGAAGTGTCCGTAGGCAGCTGTAACATCTGTTGGGAACTTTGGTTTTGTAAGGAGAAGCCTAATAGTGTCATTATTTATTAGCCTGTATCTTCAGACAATATTCAACTGTTTAATACTGGCAATGGAGCATAATCTTAGCCACCGTAGAGCAGATGCTGAGCTTGAAGTGCTCTCAGGAATACATACACCACATTTTCATTTCAACTCCTATTATTATACTAACTAGTCACAAAATGGCTTCCTATTTATGCAATATGTTATCTGTAATGTCACTTAAATTGAATAGATGAGTGCCTTCTAATAATGTATGTTTACTTCATGAACTTGTGGGCAATTACATTGTAATTATGTCTTTTTTAGGTCTTTTTTGCTGACACATATTGCACCAGTGCATTTTAAGTGTAATTGCAGTTCTCCCCACCATTAAGGAAAGCTGAACATTGTTAAAGGTTTGTAAATTACCTACACTTAGACCACTAGGCAACTAGGCAAATTCAATGGCGGTGTCAGTAATATTACCGTGTAAATTGGTGCCGAGCATAATCCAAGGGAAAAGTGTTTTTTACAAAATAATAATATTTATGTAGCACCTCAAGAATCGCCGATACTCCCAAACTTGCAAAGTGCCTGTTTCTGGTACCTGGAGAAACACACAACACACAGTTTGCATAGCTATCATCTATCAAAAAAAAACCCCAAATATATACCCACACACAGAGCTTTTCTACAACTGGGCTGCACACTGATCTTACAGAAGAGAAAGGTTTCTAAAGATGCCAGCATATCAGAATGTCATCCTTCCTGCTCCTCAGGAACAGTGCATCACCACTGTTCCCAGCACCTTCTAGTGCCAGCGAAGGAGGATGTTTCACAGGATCACAGTCTCACAGTACTGATGAGGCTGGAAAAGACCTTAAAGATCATCCAGTCCAACCTAAAACCAACCAAGTAAACCTAACATCTAACAAGATGAAGACCAACCCCTGCCTGACTCCAACCCCCTTTTAGGTAGTTCTAGACAGTGATCAGGTCACCCCTGAGCCTCCTCTTCTCCAGGCTAAACAGCCCCAGCTCCATCAGCCTCTCCTCGTAGGGCTGCCCTTCCAGCCCCTTTCCCATTCCAGTTGCCCTTCTCTGGACTCGTTCCAGCCCCTCACCATCCTTCCTGAGCTGAGGGGCCCAGACCTGAACACAACACTCCGGGTGCGGTCTGACCAGAGGACAACCTCCCTCTCCCTGCTGGCCACATCACTCCTGATACAGGCCAGGATGCCATTAGCCCTCTTGGCCACCTGGGCACATTGCTGACTCATGACACAGCTCAGGGTGAGTTTTTACTCTAGTTTGGGGGTTTTTTTACCACTTCTGATAGATGAATATAATAGTGGGTTACAATCTTGTTAAGGATCTCATGTTGGAAAACATTGTCTGATGTTTGATATTGTACCAGAGCTCAAACATCATTGGCTTCATCCCTTGCACCTTGGGCGTACCTAGACGAGATCAACTAGACAGATCTTTCCCGTTGGTTAAAGGTCAAAACTAGCCCGAAGACACGTTGTTTACAGCACATCATATTGAGAAATACACTTTTCATAGAAAGCATTACCATAGTTTCATCAGCAGTGATAAAACAGATGAAGCAGCTCTGCAGATGTAATTACAGAGGATTATTTTTAATCACAAGCCTATTTTTAAGAAAGATGTAGAAGAATAAAAATTCCCTGGGGAATATTTTCATTATGGTTTTACTATAATTATTACTAGGTTACATAAAATGTTGGTTTATTTCCTGGTTTTTGAGTACATGTGAGAAACCCCAGACACCTCAGAGTTAGAGTCATATTCTGATGACATTTAGGTCACTGTAAATAACTTCACTAATGTCTGGCCCTATGCAAAATTACAATGAAGTCCCCGATGGCTGAAATGATGACTGACATCATCTTATTGTAATTATTGTTAGATGACAAGATGGAAACCAATCTGTTTATTTATGCTTCCTGATGATTTAATCCTTTCAAAAGGAATGAAATTATTAACAAATGGTTTAATGCTTTCTAAAGTATTTTGTAAATATTTTGTAATCTTTCTTTTGCAGAAGTGAACAGCAAACAGATGAAGTGCATCTTCACGGAGTATGAGCTTTTAAAAGTCAAGTTAAAAAAGAGCAGGAGTAAGAAATGGAAAGGCTGAGGTGTGTGGTGTTGGGGTTTCTTTTTATAATGATGCTGACCTACAATAGCTGGGATTTCATGGTATTCATGTTTTCAGATACTGATATTAATGCTTACTTGTTTTCACTAACACTTATCAAAATTTGGTGTTGATTAAGACAAGTCTACCAAGAACGCACAGCAAACATTAGGTTTTGTGTATAGAAGATAAAATTTCTGAGTAAAAACCATTGCTATGGTATTTTCTACGAAAGAGAGACACGTTGGCATTAGGTTTTGTGTTTAGTATATATAATTCCTGAGGAAAAACCATTGCTATGGTATTTCCTACAAAGGAGAGACACTACAGAGTTTTAAAACTTCTTATTCTGCAGCTCAGAACACTGCTATTTCACTTGGAAGTGGTTTATGTGGACATACTGTTTGATTCTGTAAAGTTTCTAGAAATAATAGAAGCTGTCCACATGCTGTAGTGTGAGGCACCTGTGTTACTTCTATAGTGGAGGAGGACATTCATCTCCAGGGAAGGAGTTGTCCAATTTAAATAAGTACAGGATTCTTTTACAGAGAAAAGAGGTGCTAGAATGGGCCATGCCTTGCACCTTCAATGGAATAAGAGTTATGTTTATGAGAGGTACAAAGATGAAGGGTTTGCAGTGAGGTGTTATGCATTAGATAGCATCCCAGTCATCAGTGGGATAGATAATAACCTGCAGAATAGAATCATACAATTACTTAGAAAGGCAGTATCCTGGGTGGCTCCATCAACAGAAGTGCCACAAGTAGGTCAAGGTTGGTGATTCTCCCCATCTGCTCTGCTCTTGGGAGACCTCACCTCGAGTACTGCATCCAGTCCTGGAGTCTCCAGTGTAAGAAGGACATGGAACTGTTCCAAAACCAGATCACTGTCAGTGAAAAACCTTCTCCTAAGGTCAAGTCTAAACCTCCCCCAATGGATGGAGCTGAAGACTGTGACCCCTTGTCCTGTCTGCAGTGTCCAGGGAGAGCAGACCGACCCCTGCCTGACTCCAACCCCCTTTTAGGTAGTTAGAGACAGCGATCAGGTCACCCCTGAGCCTCCTCTTCTCCAGGCTAAACAGCCCCAGCTCCATCAGCCTCTCACATGTCTAGCTTTGCCATCTGAGTCCATGTTTGCATGTTATGCGACAAGAAGCAGTAACTTGTTAATTAAGTAAATATTGTAATACGTATGGCTCTGACATCCACTTGATGCTTACAACTCCCCAGGGAACAGGTGCTTCATTTGTGGACATCACAGTAACCACCTAATGAACCTCCCTTCTTACTGGAGATAGCTTAATAAACTTCAAAGACAACAAAACAAGAATCTATGAGGAAAAGTACATCCTTAGCTTTTCATTAAACAAAATGAGCATGAGTCAAGGCCCAGCGTGGCTTCCAAAGTTAAAGCTACCTACTACAAAGCAAATGTATGCAGAGAAATGTATAACAAAAGGCATAGCTTTTAAAGCTCCAGTTGAGTTTCCATAAATGTTGCTTACAAAAGCTACCATTCTCTATGGTAACAAAAAGTTGTGGATATGTTCTTCGCTAAATCCTCTTTTCCCATATAATCCACCTAGTGCACTTTATCTCAAGTGCATTTTATCTGATCTAATCCTGGGTTCATTCATTCTCAGATGGAAGCAACAGGATTATTTCACACTTAAACTAGGCCCAATCTTTCTGTGGCTCCATAAGAGGACACCTGGGTAATGAGAAATTATCTGTGGAACAAAAGATTATGCAGGTGCTAGGGGAAAAAAAAAACTCGTTATTTCAACTAGTGCGGGTTTTAAGGAATAGATAAAACATTTTTATTCATAAAAACTGATGGTAGGAGGTACTGCGTTTTAAAAGGAATAAGCTTGCACCATGTTTGGTGTGGATATTACTTGGCCTAAGTTTTATTAGAGAAAAAAGATAGTTCTTTTTCAGTCCCTGTCAAGCAAGATTGATTTCCCTGGGTTTTAATGTGTGCAAAGCGTGCAGCATAGTGGATCCATCAGAGCATTAGTTTTAACCAGATCAAAGTGACCCGTCATCCCCAGTCATACCTTTCTTCCTTGTGCTACCTGTCCCCCCCCACCCCCAGTCAGGGGAAGGAGGCTTTGTGACTTGGTAAATTAGCTTCAGGGGTTTTTTTTTCTTTGCAGGCAGCACACAAATAGAATCTAAGCACTCTGCTTCACTCCAAGACTGTGGGACACGGGTTAGCATGAACCAAGTCCTTTGCTTGACTCACCAGAAGCATTAATCAAAAATGTATGTGTGCATGCATATCTATATCTATTTGATTCATAGCTCTAGCTATACCCGTGTCCCTATGTCTGTATGTCTCTGACAGCTTTGAGAGACCACAGCATCACCTCAAATGCTGTCTGTCTTCTGTTTCCAGGGCGTACCAGACCCTCGATGCCAAGAGCAGAACAATTTGCTTCTCTAAAACAGTGAACCGGCTCCTATGTAAAGAGTTTCACGGGATGGGAATGAATACATCACTACCTATTACACCAGAGACTGAAAACAGAAAAAATAAATACGTTTGTGGATGTAAGTGCTCGGGATCTGAGTGCTCAGGACTCAGGATAGAGAACAATCTTCTGCTTACCTGGCTAGTAGGGAAGGCGGGTTGGCACGCAGTTGCAGAGAAGAGGTTTTGTTCTTTTTTCCTTTCTTATACCTAGGATTGCATGATGTCAGTCAGACCAAACAGTCAATGGATAGAGGATTTTAATGTTCTGTGTCATGATCAGGGCTAAAGATGAATCTGCAGTTCACACTGAGGTTGCAGTTTTGGCAGGGAGGGTCCCAATGCCAGGAGTTTCCGGCTTCCCTGGATGTGCGCAGGGAATAGCGCTCAGCACATCACAAGGGTACAGAGCTATGGCTTGAAAGTAGAAAGCAAGACTACCAGATTCAGTCATCTGCAGCATTTTAATTTATTATTTAACTCGTGAGGAGGTAATTTATTATTTAACTCGAGCTTTGGAGAAGCAAAGATGTCCTGGCAATGTGAGGCTTCAAGAAGGATTTTCATTTTCAAAGCTAAGTTGTTAGAACTGAAGGGCAGAGCTATAAATGCCTTCTTCCTTGAATCGTATGCAAATGCAGTTATACTCATTCTGGAAGCTCTCAAGCCACTTTTTAAACTGACTTCCAGATGAATGTGTACAACTAACAGTTTTAGAAGTGTTTTCCATACACAATAATAAATCAGTAAATAAATAAACCCATTATTACATAGAAGGAAGAAGCTAATCTGACTTACTAGTATGTCAGACCCCAAATAAGACCACTGATTCTTTAATGATGAAAAAATATGAAATTAAACCAATTAAATGCATTCATTATTTGTTGTGAAAATAATGAAAAGTTTCAGTTTGAGAATTCTTTTTGCCTGATCATGTAGAGGTGTCTCCTAAGCAGAATAACTCCCAAACCCATTAACAAAGAATGACTGTTAAACTTTCTATTCCTGCCCTAAGGACCATGAACTCCACTGCCTCATGATCACTGCAGCTAAGGCTTCCCTTGAATTTCACATTCCCCAACAGCCCCTCCTTGAGGGTGGGGACGGTGTCCAGCATAGCACCTTTCCTCATCAGCTCTCCTACTACTTGAAGGAGGAAGTTATTGTCACTTCTCTCCAGGAATCTCCTGGTTTTTTTATGCTCCAATCTCTTGTTTCTGCAACAGATGTTGGGGTGGTTGAAGTTCCCCATGAGGACCAGCACTTGTGATTATGAAGCCACTCCTAGCCATCGGTAAAAGGACCTTATCCATTTGGTCTTCATGATCAGGTGCAAGGTATGTGGCTGTGAGACTTTAGGCATAAAAACACCAACATGACATGAAATTAAAGGAAATCAGTTACCTTTCTTGCCTTCTTACCTAAAGTTCTAAAAATATATTGAAAAGAGACAACCGGGAAGCATTTCATGAAGCAAATATCACCCTTAAGCAGTCAAGACTCCCCAGGAAAAAATAAACCTGTCTGCTAAGGGTTACAATTTGTCTATCAGTTGTTTTTGAATAATGCAATAAAGCAATGACTATTTTTTCTTGGAACAATGCAGAGGTTCTAAAGCTGACAATCCCTTAGAGCCTGGTTGACAAAAGTCCTTTGAAACAGTGTTTTGGAAAATAAAATAGACTACACTGATGGTTAAGTACTAAAAAATACTTGAAATATGAGGTTAAATAAGACAGAGATGAGTTTGTATGTATGAATGTGTATATATTTGTATATAGACACACGTATCCATACAAATAAATCCCATAGCCTGTCCGTGTACTAAGTTGTTTGCTCTTCTGACCAACAGACAGCAGTAATTATCTCTGTGTAGGTACACGTATGAGAAAGGGAGAACAGATGTCCATGATTACAGAAGTTATGGTAATTAACAGTACATAAATGAAACAAGTTTGGTTTGGTTGATGTGTCACTTGCACGCTGCTCCTCTTGAGCATTGGGTTACATCCTGTACACGATCGCCTTATTGTCTACTGTCATAAAAATTCCACTTCTGTTTCTGAGCAGCCACAGAATGGGACTCGCCAGCTGTCCTGGAAAATGTATTCACCTTCATTTCCACTTAATTTATCTGATCTTAATTGTATTATTATTTGATTACAATTATTGAAGTGCTTGGGGCAACAATCTAAAGTAAAAACAAATAAGCAGTAGGAGCTCCAGATAATTTGTAAGGGATCTGAAAGGTCTGCTGGAAAGAACATTGGTACTGCAGTTTGGTTTGTTTGAAAGGTTAAAATAGAAGCCTTAGCAGTCCTGCTAGAGTCAACACTGATGATCAATTCCTGCTTCTCAAGATTAATGGCTAAACTACAAAAACTCACTCTGGGCAGGGAAAAAATTAGTTGTGAAATAGTGTTTAGATGTTCAAAGCTTTGTAACTACAGACCTCATATCACCTTCATTTTCAGCACCATCAACTTGAAATACAGAGGAGCACCCAGACCCATGATGAAGTCCATCTCCGTTTTGCTCAACACTTTCATGAAAGGCACCTGCTAGATCCCTTACCTGCAAGAAACTCCAAACAGAGGCCTAAAGATACAGCAGTTCAAGTGTTGCAATGAACTTAGATGAACCCGTGGTTTGCCTTCCTGAGCTCAGCTGCTCGTGTCTCTCTGTACCGTCCTCAGCAAGAATCGTGAGTAGCTGCATCCCAATCAGCACATAGCAATCATCCGTCTCGTACTCAGAGCAAGGTTTTGTGCTTAGCTGTAACTGTTAGTTTCCTTTTAATCCTGAAACCCAGTCACAGTTGCTCTGACAAATAGGACACCCTGCCTGCTGAGTGCCCTTATTGCCCTTCTCATTGCCATTCATTTCACCGCTCCGGTACCGTTGTCGTCTTGCCTTGCTCCCCATAACGTGGCTGGTTTAGTGTGCCTTGCAGAGAACTTTAACTTCTTGTTTCCTCTTCCAAATGCAATGACTCACTTATTTGTTTGGAGATCCCTGTTTTCTTTCATGATCTTTTTTCCTCCTTCTTTTATTTAGGCAGCTTTTAGGCTGCACGATGTATGTTTCAGTGTTTATGCTGTACAATTACAGTCAAAATTAAGCAAGTGCTGATATGTAGTAGTAAGCCTGTTCTAGAATTTTCAGGTGAGTGTGAAGTAATTCTGTTGGTCACATAATCATACAGCTGTTTAAGTTCATCCTTGTGTTGAAAGACATTAGATTTGACTAAGAAATTGATGTGAAGGATCCTGTGCCTGATTTCGCTGTCACGGAAGCCGACGCAAAAGTTTTCCAGCAATACAAAATAAGGGGGAATAAATTCCTGATTCCCACCGTACACATAAAAATGAGTGTCTGAATCCGGGGCAATGACAATTCACAAAGAGGGTGTTGAATGACGTCTCAGCTTCTAACTTCTGGGAATTCAAACAGCATCCAACATTTCTTTCCAACAAATTTTGATTGAACTGGAACTAAGCAGCTGCAGATAGCGTTACTTGTTCAAGCTGATTCCCTTCTCCAGCTGAGAGGACCCTTTACCACACAGGAAAGGGAGTCAGATTTGCAGCGATGACTCCAGAAGTGGTTTATTTAGAAGCTGAAACCTGACTCTCTTTTCTTACAGACACCAAATGTGTTCGTTTGGTTTGGATGTGGTGTATTGACAAAGGGTGGGTTGTTTTCCCTTTTTGAGCTAAACCTGGTTGTGGAGATAGAGAAAAAATAAGCTTCCACAAGAGCAAACAATGATCCAAACCCTTTGTTTGCTTGAAAAGGCTGACCTTGCTAGGAAGACAATTCTGCACAGATGATGGTGCCCACAGGGAATCCTGGCAAGTGGCTTGAAGCAAGTGCAAGCAGTTGCAAGGTCCTTTGCTCCCACTGATCTAGAAATCATGAAGTCCTGCTAGGTGAGCAGTGTGCTTGGGCAAGTCTTCTCTGCAAAACCCAGCCCAAGTCTGTTGAAGTTCCTCTAAGGGAAACCAACAGTGTGTCTCTCCAGAGGGCACAGGGAAAGGCACAGAGAGACAAGATCTGTGCTCTCTATAGTGGCACTGCCTGTCTCGGTGCAGTGCCCAGGCAAATGGCAGCTCCATCCATGGGTCTCGAGCTTTCTTACCCAACTGCACTTTCTCACAACAAATGTTTGGTTTGAGAAAGATTAATTTGTCCCCATGGTCTCTCAGCCTCTTTTTGGGGGGCAATCAGGTTTTCTTTGTGCACAATTAGCAGTCACAAATCACAGTCGAATCATCTGCCTCATTGTGTGACACCCTTCCCTGAATCAGATTAGTGACAAATGACTGTTGATTGAGACCTCAGCTCCTGATGCAGTTTGAAAATGTACAAGGTGTTATGAAGGTTGTCTTGGAGTCCAAGTGCTCTTGTGGCCAAGAGGGCCAACTGCATCCTGGGGGGGATCTGAAGAGGGGTGGTTAGCAGATGAAGGGAGGCTCTTCTCCCCCTCTACTCTGCACTGGTGAGACTGCATCTGGAGGACTGTGTGCAGTTCTGGGCCCCTCAGTTCCAGAAGGACACAGAGCTGCTAGAGGGTGTCCAGCACAGAGCAACAAAGATGATGAAGTAGAACACCTTCCTTATGAGGAAAGGCTGAGGGAGCTGGGGCTCTTGAGCTTGGAGGCTGAGGGGGTGACCTCATTCATGTCTATAAATCTGTGAGGGGTGGGTGTCAGGAGGATGGAGCCAGGCTCTGCTCAAGGGCATCTGGGAATAAGACAAGGGGCACTGGGTGCCAGCTGGAACAGAGGAGGTTCCCTATCACTATCAGAAGGAATTTCTTCCCAGTGAGGGTAACGGAGCACTGGAACTGGCTGACAGGGGGGACTTGTGGAGTCTCCTTCTCTGGAGAATTTCCAGCCCCGCCTGGCTGTGTTCCTGTGTGACTTGGTCTGGGTGATCCTGCTGTGGCAGAGGGATTGGACTGGATGTTCTCTCGAGGTCTCTTCCTATCCCTAAGGATTCTATGACTCCTGTTTTGAAATGTAATTAATAGTGTGGTTTTGGCTTTGTTTTGGGGTGTTTTTGAGGGGAAAATCCTTTACTCCTAGACCACAAACAGTGTTGTTTATATTTGCCTCAAGTGCTGGAACTTAACAGTAGTTACCCATCTGACACTCAGTATTTATCAGATTTTTAGTGCAGTATGTGGCACTGTAATCAATGCTATTGACAAAGCACTGAGATCACACACTCTTTATTTAATCTACTGCACTGGCTGTCATTTAATAAACAGAACAAACACACTGTGCTCTCCTGGCACATTCGCATTCGTTATCCCGAAAGGGCACACGGATTGTACACCAAGCCCCTCAAATGTTTTAAGTTATGCCACAGACCTTTACGTTGATCAGCGAACCACTCTCTGCTGCAAACCTAGCTGGATAGAGATGCTCTGAGCAGTAACTTGTGAAGTTTAACATCGTTATAGGACATTTTTAATGTCTGCTGAAGTCATAACAGAAGAAGCATTTTATTGTAACCTACAGGCATCATAAATACTCAATCTCCAATGTTTTTATAACCAGTTATATCAAAGGCAATCACACTGTCATTCTCCTGCACATAGGATTCTCCCGTTAGTGAACAGCCTTATATTACAGGCGTAAAACACTGTTAAGCATTTTAGCTCCACCAGACTAGCTGCAGCTGTGTCACATTTGTTCCCTTACTTCTGTGTGTGCCAGTTATCTAGATTAAAGTTGGAATAGCATAGCACTCCACTAGATGACAGACTTGGTTTAAAGCCAGACCACTTAGTAATGCTTATCAAAGGATTTTCAGTTACACACAGTAGCATAATAATTTGAAAAACCTAAGAGGATCCTACGTTATGGCACAGGCCTGACATAAGAGAACATTTTGGGTTTGGATGGGAGACTAAAATATTCCCCTCGTAAATACATGGAGTCTCCCTACTCAGAGGCATCAGTGAAATAATCTGTTTTCTTTTTTCTGCTCAGATTTAAATGAATGTGTGATGATCTAGGGGTTAGGTTGGGTTTAGGTTGGACTAGATGAACTTTAAGGTCTTTTCCAGCCTCATCGTTCCTGTGATTACAGTTTGGAACACACACAGTTACCCAGTCATTTGGGACCCAAGAGTTAAAATGTCTAAGGAAAGCCTTGGTTCCGATAGCTCTTTTATCTGCTCCTTGTCTTATGATCAGTTAGACTTTGTTTGCTTGGTTGTGGTTTCTAAGCTATTAGCAGCAAGTTCAGCTCCAGCTGATGGACAGTGTTGTCCTGCAGCCTCATTAGATACGAGTTCACCTTAAGCACCCTTGTTGGTTAACCTGTGCCCATAGACTATCCCATGGTTTTGGCTGAAAGAGTGTGCTTGTTGATTCTGTCACTTCCTTGAGAAGGAATGTCTCCTGAGAGGCAGAGGGCAAGGAGGGGGAAGTATTCCTGCGTGCACCCGTGTTTGGACTGGTATCACGACTAGCCTTCTGAGTACACTCTTTCTAGGAAGGAAAACAGGGCTTCACCATCCAAATCCCATCATCACCTGGCCCAAGGAAATCCTTTAAAGCAGGATTACTTTTTGCAGTAGAAAAACAAATGAATTATTTTAAATATGAAAATAACTGAAGTAACTTCAATGCCTGTGGCAGGTAGGCTGGAAATGTGCTCTGAACCTACAGTTTTGTCTGTTCCTGCTGTAGAAAAAATACTAAGACATAGGCCAACATCTTCACTGCATCAGTGCCACCGCTGTCACATCTTGGGGTGGTTGTAGTGACCCCAGTTGTACTCACTGCTGATTTCTTTCACATTGAAGAAGAATGTTTAACTTGTGGTACTGTCAGCAAGAGAGAGAAACTGGGCTGCTCTCTTGCTTTGCTGACATTAGAATTGAAAAAGAAAGCTCTTCACTGTTTTTGACTGAAATACCTCTTTACTGTACTGTAGTTTACAGCAAGCAAACCATAAATTACAGGGAAAAAGGATAGTTGTAGTAAAACTGTAGAAACGAATGGATTTAAGAAAGGCCAGGTAAGTGGAACATCCGTGGCAGTAATATTACAGCAGAAAGCAAAGGAAAACATGCAGAAAGGCATCCTGATTTCAGGAAGGTTAAAGAGCTGATCACATGATCTTAGCAAATTCTGATTGATTCATTATTCTCCTCTAAAAAAACCACTCTTAATGTCTGTTAAAAATCTCCTGTGCATTTCCCTTAGCAATATCTGCCAGTGTTTGTGTCCTGCTGAGGACTGATTGTTCACTTTCGGGAGTCAGTGGAAATTTTCCCACTGATATCGGTGACAGTAGAATCTGGCACCTAATTTTGAGAGTATTGAAGCCATCCTTAGAAGAGCATATGCTCTGCTCTCCACTTTCTTTGATGACTTCTAACATTCTTTTGATGTGGACTCAGAAAAAGACATTTTCATCTTTGGATATATGTGTTTCTAAAGATGAAAAACATCGAAGAGCAGAGAGAACATTTTGTGTTTCAAGCTACAATCCCATTTAGATTTCAACTTGCTAATAGCTATGAGATGAAAGAGGACAAAAATGTACAACAATAAAAACGGTCAAACGAAATGCACGGCTAAACAGACATGCTTCAAAATCACGAAAATACTGTTTGCATTATGAGTGCAGGCAGACGTGATATGCACTGACACGGCACCAAGTTATCACGCCCCAGTGTCTGTGGTTATGAGCAGGATAGTCAAGCAGAGGTCTTGTGAATTCCTGCTTCTGCTTCTCTGTGCTCTACAGAAAGAATAGTTAATAAAAATGAAGGGGAGGCTCAGTGTCATCTGAACCTTCAGGAGTGTCCTGGTGTGTTGATGGTGGAGGGAGAGGTAGAGCCATGCGAGGGTAAGATTTGCTTAGGATCTACTTCCTCCATGCTATGATGAGAATACTCTCTGAAGTACATTCAGAAATAAATCCCGTGGCTAGGGAACCATGGAGATACCTGGCAGTCCTGTGAGATTCTGAGCAGTCATAGTTCTGACTGACTTCATGGAATACAGCTGATGGAGCAGTCAATGGAATATAATCACCTTGTTTAATGTAACACGCTGGAAAGATGCTTCAAAATTAAAATGCCACGTGTAGGGAAGGGCTGTGAAAGAAGAGAACAGAGTAGTGTGTAACTGAACAGAGTACTTTTCCTTTCAGAGGTTGGGGTTTTGACTGCATCTAAGAACTGACTGGAATTCCTCCTTTTTTCTTCCTACATTAGTGATTACTTTCAAATATTCTTTAAGAGCTGTGACATCTGTCAAATGTAATTACTTTCTCTTCCATGTGTAAATCAAGGTCTTTCTTTTAAAAAGAGGCAGTTTAGACTTAAATTAACTACTTTTATCTGCAATTTGCAAGTTAAGGTGTATGTAAAGCTTGTGGCTATACTAAAGGCTCGGTTGTGCCTCCTAGGCACAGTGTTAATTAAAGGGTGATGTAGATTTGTACCACTCTGAGGGGAACTCTGGAAGGGATTATACCTTAGAGAGGCACAATGCCTCCAGTGCACCACAGCACGTAAGTAAAATGCACATGCAGTGCACCACCCACATTGATATTGCTCAGCATCTGCGTGGATTCATCTCCTCCGTACACCTCATCACCCACTGTGCCGGGGTTCGCATCTAGGAGACAGCTAAGAGATGCAGCCTGGGCACTCCTGACAAATTCCTGTGTGCAGAGAGGGGGGCGATGCTGACATCCTTAGCGTTGCTGATAACTATTCAGAAGCTAGATGCAACCCTGCCAAGGATAAGCAGAAATTGCCAAGTATCAGTCTCTAGATGTACTTTCTTTTTCTATTCAGATCTTTTAAAGTCCAGTGGTGTGCATGATGCTTGATGGCTTCTTACACCTCATCTGAGCTCCCACTGTATAGCTGGCTTTGAATAATTCTATATCCGGTCTGATCTTGTTCTCCTGGGTAGTTTTGATCAGGGATCATTTTTCCCTGCGGTCTCTCTCTTGACACCAATGAATTTTTAGATATGGTTTACACTTCTGCAAATGAGATTGGCGTCAGATCCACAGACCTTTGGTTCAAACAGTTGACAGTATTCAGAAGACAGATACCAAGCTCTATGTCAGCAATGCCAGTGATTCATGTAACGGGTATTTGGGGTGATTTTTCAGGGCCGTATTACACACTGAATTAAATGTATATTTTGGTGATATATTATTATGATTGTATATCCAATTGATCTAATTCAGCCCAGGGTGTTTGTTTTCTATTATTCATTGTGGAAACGCCAAGACACTCTTATTGGTAGTGTGAGAGTACAAACTGTGGCTATAATGAATGCTTCTGGTTACCAAATCATCAGTCTTTTGTGGTGACATTAACAAATGATCCTGCGAGCAGTATGATATTACTGATGTATTAACTTTCAATTTTATATTGGTTGTTGGCTCTGAAACATCTGTGTATGATATAATGCAGTTCAAGTAGAACTTTTAACCTAAATTTACATCAAGTAGAACTTTTAACCTAAGTTTACTTATCTGTACAGCAAAATGTGAGTGCAGATAGTGCCTGCACACACAACAGGAAACCAGTGCCACACAGTTCAAAGGCCAACAGAGATCCATATATTACATCCACTTAGAGGAGGCTCCTATCAAGGAATGAATAAAAGGAGAACTACAAAATCCTGCAGAAAATGTTTGGCAAATCATTGCTACTCTTGGTCTAGAGAGAAAGCGTGTCAGTTGTTCTAAGCTGATGAAAAAACAATAGGCTGATAGAATTATTTGAATTTTCTTTTTGGAGCTGTTTAATTAAATGTTCTTTCCTTACCAGTTTATTCTGTAAGAAGGTGCTCACTTTTACTATGTAAAAACAACATTTAATTACGTGTAACAGATCTGGAAGAAGTGCAGAACCAAGGTCCTTTGTCAAGGTTCCACATTTCTGTAAAGCAAAATAAAATAAGCAAAAAGGAGTAAGAAAATGTTACAAAAGTGAGAAATATTTATTGAAAGAATAATA
>VZRI01005634.1:436134-454546 GCA_013397515.1 Upupa epops | reverse complement strand
CATATATTATAATTATAATTTTTGCATTATATTAGAAATTATTATATTATTTTATATTATTCTAATTCTAATTATTATTATTATATTTTTATATTATTTAAAGAATAATAAATATTTCTTTAAATAATAAGAATGCTAAGTTGAATAATACCAGCAATACACACTCGAGCAGCTTTTCATAGCTTGGATCTGTACTACTTAGCAGAGGCTTTTTTGCAATCATCAGCTCAGTCTTGTATTTTAGTACCAGACACCCAAAATACCCGAGATGAACGCCAGTCTCACAATGAGCAGCTGTCCAGTCCTATCTAATATTCTAGATTTTCGTTCAATATCACCAGCAGCTGATCCAGAACTTTAGCTGCTCTGTTAACACACCAGGGTTTGACTGGAAAGAGGTGAAATGGTCTGTTTGTATTTCTGGTCAGCTAGATTTCCTTCGCTGTGTTTAAGGGCAATGTAGCCCATTCTTTCCAGGGGTCATTGTTGATGCCACTGCACTGTAGAGATCATAAAGGACACAAAACAGCTTAGACAGTCAGTTGGAAGAATGTAGTCCTGTGGGATGTGGTGAGGATTAGGATTTTTTCTTGTCATTCTTAAGTCTTTTACTCACAATCCTTGGCAAAAGCCCCACATTTTTCCACCGTGGAGAAAGTTCTTCTGCTCTAGGCTTACTCTGTCTCTAGTACTCACCCTCACAAGTCAACTGATTTGCTGATCAAACTTAGGACAGCTGGCTCTCACACATTACATCAGGTAATAGTTTTGCCTCCCCAGGTGCCTCTGAGAAATAGAGTCCCTCCTGGAAGACAGTCAGACTAATTGGGATGTAGATGATAGATAGGCAACCTATTCCAGAGGTCTTATCACAACTGGATAGGCCTGCCAGCAATATGACAATCTCCTCCACAAAGAAGAGAAGGGTGCAACTTACTGGGGACTCGATCATGAATCGAACAGAGGACCCGTTATGCAGCGTCGACCCTCATTATAGGGAAGTTTGCAGTCTACCTGGAGCCTGAATCAGGGATATCACTAGGATGCTCCTTAGTCTGGTCAAATCAACTGACTCTTACCCACTAACGATCTTCCAGACAGGTGGGAAGGAATCTGCATTCCACAGCTTGAGGGGAATGAAGAGAGACTTCAAGGCCTTGGGATGGCTGGTGAGGGAGTCCTCAGAAGAGATAGACAAGGAGAGGTAGGGATATGTCCCTGTATGTTAGGGAGTTTTTTTGAGTGTATAGAAATTGATTTCAGTGATGATCAAGTGGAATGTTTATGGTTTATGATGAAAGGGAAGGCAAATAAGGCAGACACTGTGCAGGGAGTCTGACCACCCCATCAAGACGGGCTGGTAGATGAAATATTCTGCTCCCATTTGGCCAGCAGAGCATATGTGTAACTTCCCTGATGTACACTGACGCAGCTCTATAGTGGGGATTAAGCATTCATACCAAAGCAGCATCAAGAGGCAGTAAAAATAGGTGTTTATTTTGAACCAGCAGTTATTATAAAAACTCATAGCCTGGAATTAGTCAGGGCGCTGATAAGAATGCCAAACAACCCCTAAATCTCATTCTGTCTGCAACAGGATTTGTCATCAAGGTCTCATTTTGAGATGGAACTCCTGATCTAGGTACAAAGACCAGTTCATCCCTAATTTACAGCTGCACTTACTTTTGGATATACAACGATATCTGCTAGCCTAAAGCCCGAGGATCAGATGTGAAATGGGTAGTGGTGATGTAGGGGTCTCGCAGAGCTTCCCGTGCTCCGTTCACACTTGATCCCAAGCCCACTGAAGTCACTGTGAATCTTTTCTTTGACGTCAATGGGCTGCAGATCAGGTCCTTAGCCATGTTTTTTAAAACCTCAGACAAATCAAAACCATTTCCTTTGGAATGAGACTATCCACACCCCTTGGCAAAGATTCTTTCCTTTCCAAGCACAGCTTTCATACCAGAGTCACATCAGTTGAGTTTCTATTTTTTACCAAAAGCTTCATTTTTGGGGAATCTAAAAAGCTAAGCTGTGTTTGCTCAAAACTGCAGAAATATCCCCAGACCTACGACCAGGAATGGGGATCATTTTAGGAAGTTACAGCCTTTTCAAATCTTTTTCAGTGGAAACTCCTTGCAGATTTCACCACAAGAGACACTGCGTGCTATGCGGTGAGGGACTGTCTCTACACACTGCATCTAGCAGACTTGAATAGATAATTTAGCCTTATGAAACGTGTGGCTATAACAAACTTTATCATTTATATAACAGAAATAATATAACTTATGCAGAACACTGCACTAAATGCTATATACAGATTTATTTGGGAATACTTCCAAAATGAAAAATATACAGGGAGGATAGATCCACCTGCTGACCATCAATACTGCCCAACTGTTTCTTGAAAGTGAGAAGCTGATTCTTGGATAACGCTGTGGAAAGCAATGCTTGTGATGACTAACAGAACAGGGAAGTTTTCCTCTTGTACTGAAGACTGAGAGTGGTGAGTGTGCGTTCCTTACCTGGCAAGGGTGAAAATATAAGATCTAAGATGCCGTGTTGATAAGCATAAGAGGCCAAGCAGATTTGAGTCTCTTTTTCTACATAGGAACGTCTCCTATAAAGTTTTGCACAGGCACATCAGTGGGCTGAGGTCTCTTGCTGAATGCCATCGAAGTAGCACTCCTCCAACTATTAGTAATGTCAATCTTGCTGCCAAATGCAGTCCTGCAGGAGCATCATGGGATGGCACGTACCATACAGCCTCCCAGAGCAGTGTCTGAGATTGAATTGGGTCTGTGTCCTTTGCATCCAAGTCTTTTCTTTCCATCTTTTTATTTCACCATTTCTATAGTGCTTTAGCACACAGTACCTGCCAGACTTCACTGCTACAACTAGCACATGCCAGTGTGTAAGTGTATGTGATCCTTCCGATGGGTAAGGGTGTAAGGTTTCTGATAAGGTTGTCCAGGGAGGTGGTTGAATTGGCATCCCTAGGCATTTAAAAGTCACGTAGATACAGAATCTAGGGGCATGGTTTAGTGATGGCCACGGTAAAGTTAGGTGAATGGTTGGGCTCAGTGATCTTGGATGTATATTCCAGCTTAAATGACTCTGTTATTCACCTTTGGAAAATGTGGCTTGGAGAGTGGAAACAGCTAGGAAGGCTGACTCAAAGCCCCTGTCAACTACTGCTTCTGGCCTTTATAATTTTCTCCTCCAATGTTAATGAAAAACTTACAATTTATTGTCCAAAAAAGCACTTTAAAGGTGGCCACTAGAAGTGATAACTAGGCTAGTACATGAAATTTCTCCTGAAATATGTACCATGCCTCACGTGACAAACAAGCAGAGCAAGAAGTATAAAATATGCCTTGAAGGCAGTGCGGGGAGGGGAGGGGGGGTCACAAGTTTTTTGGTGTGAGGGTCTTAGTGGCCTCAGCTGATGTCAATTTAAAGAGACAAATGATTATACCAGAAGCAGCAAAAATAATGTGGTATATTCCCTGAGGTATCCATGTCTCATCAGACACATTTCTTGTTTTCTTAGTTAAAGAACTAGAAAAACAGAGGAGTTGGGAGAGAAGCCAAAAATACAACCAAAACCAACCAACCCCAAACCAAAATCACTAGAGATTCTCTTACTATGAATTTAACCAGCTGGTTGCTTGGCTTTTTGTGGCTTTAATCTTGCTTATCTGGCTAACTGGGACCCTGCTTCCCTCATGTCAGCTCAGGAATCCTAAAGGAAAGGGCTATAAATCCACACAAAAACAGGCAGGCAGCTTACGGGTGTAAGAATTTCCCTAGCAGGTACCTGATTCCCATTTCTAACTCATCTCTTAAACAGCACTGGTGAACATCAAAGGGGCAGAGCAGTGAGCACGCTGAGTCCAAATTACATAGCTCAGAAACGTTACCTCAGTGAAGAGTCTTCAGAAATTCTAATGCAATAGAGGCCCAAATGCTGTCTGAAAACTTTAGGTGCTTTCTTTATTGATGAGGATTGCATCGTTAAAATACATAGTTGTTAATATACAAAACTACATCCTCTGTGAAAAATCACTTTAGAAGCGTGTTAGAACTTCTGTGGACATTACTGCTCTTCGCAAGACATCAGGAAAAGTGCTCTCAAATAATTAATTTCAGGGTATTTCTATTAGTTTTTATAACGAGATGTCTTCAGAGACAGGAAATCTTTTCTGAGTGCAGCTTGTGTTTCAAAGGAGAACTAGAGTCAGTACAAATAATTCGTGTCCATTGAAATCGGAGGAGCATAGGTTGTTTTATTAAAAATGGAAGCGTTTAAAAGCTGTGTAAACTCTCTGCAGTGAAATACAGGTTCAAAGACATTTTTCACATCATTTAGCACAAAAATCACGGCTACAACCAGCTGTGATTGTTGGGGATTCTTCTTGTTCTTCCTACAAAAATAAACAGGTTTTTCTCTTACACAAGAAAACAGACCCGGCGATGTGACCAGAGAATTCATTCTAATGAGCAAGGAGTGAGGAAGCAGGCATCATCACTGGCCTTTCATTTCAGTTGTACATCCTCTCTGCCCTCCTGTCAATGGTTACATGCATGTTCTTGTCACATATACATCATCTTCATGAAAGTATAGGCAACACCCAGAGAATGGGCTATGTCTGGGGAGTGAAATATTGGAATACCCTCTAAAATCACCAGCACACCCACTGTTAATGCAAAGGCTCTTACAGAGAAGTTGCTCTGCTGTGATGTCTTTGCCAATACACTGCCTTGGGTAATAGATATCAAATACATGGAACTAAGGACAGTGTCTTTCCTCATTGTAATGGGCTTCTCCTCCTTTTCCTTCTTTTTTCCAGGTGTATTCCCTACCATAGAATTTCCTTTTGAAAATGGAAGCAAAAGGGGAGAATTCACACTGGATTTCATGTAAGCAACTGCAGCTCAAGTTTACCTGCAAACACTGTGGTCTTGACTCCTTCAGCCACTCATGAAGACCTTTCCTGTTAAGTAAGCACCCATGAGTGATGCCCTTTGGTGAGAATGGCTGTGTTATATTGGCACTATTCTGTTGGGAAAAACAGCAGGTCAGCTTTGCCTGTATCGGCAGCGCCTTGCCGCACGCTCCCAGCGCCAAAAGAGACGAGAAGATGAGCTGTAATTGCAGTGTCAGAGCCCAGGGATTGCTGTGACCCCCACTAAAGAAAATATTTACATTTGAAAACAACCATTTGGCTTCACAACATTGGTTTTTTCTATTTGTGCTTGATGAAGCAGTCATTATGCCTGCCAAGGGCTCTTAGACATCTGAGATTCAGGTGTGGGCAGAAGCAGGTTTGGAGACAGCATTCATCAAACCTGTAAGTCTTTACATGCAGATACGTAGCAGACACAGCACTACTCCAGCAGTACTTATGACTGTTATGCCTTGCATGACAAGCAAATACAAGTTTCTATCAGTCTGTAGTTAGAATTAGTTAAGGGAATATAGAAAACATTATCGTACTGTAAACCAACAACAGCTCCCCCCAAGTTGTCTGCGTGCATGGGGAGCTCCAGCTTTACCTACCCCAGTTCCTGTAGACCTAAAGAATCCACATCCATCCCTTCATATTACTTCCCAGGATTTCCCCAGACACAGCTCTGTGTTCGCATATCCTCAGATATTTGAGGTATGCACACTAAATCTATTACTTTCACAGCATGGCAGACATACTTCTGAATGTGTGGAATAACTGGTCACCACATGCTAAGCAGCTATTATGCCTCCAGGCAAATAAAGATAGCCTGTGACTATCAGGACTTGCTGGCAGTGCAGTGCAGAACTTTCTGGAGACGCTGGACTTTGGGCAGCATCGCTGTCCCACGGGAGCGTGAACCTGCTCTTCCCAGCACAGTGCTCACACACAGCAGGCACATAGGCTGCCGTGCATCTAGGGAAGAGATCAGCCTCCCCATCACCACCATAGACTGCATTTTGTGGCTGAAGGGCAGCTGGAAACTCATCAGTGATGCAAGATCACGCGTGTAATTCTCATAGAGAGGGCAGAGCTATGCCGGTCAGGGTAAGGTTAGGGTCTGAGCCAGCCACTTTTTCTCTCAAGGGGAGACTTTGGTCTTTGGAATTTGGTGTTACAGTAGAACAACAAACAGAACTGACAAAGGCTAGAACATACCGAGAAACAAGAAACCCAAGAGTGAATTAAGCCAATAGAAACAAGCAAAGCAAAAACATCCACATCTATACACAATCAGGCTGAAGAAGGATAATATTTACAACAGATGTTCAGCCCCTTGTCCATTTTTTGCAATTCCAAGCTTCAGGACTCAAGCACTCTGCTTTGGCAGTCTAAAAATAATGTTTAAGGTATTTAAAAGTCATGTATGCACCATAAAGAGTTGTCATCCGTGTTTGGGGGAGGGAATTAAAAACCAAAGATCAAAGAAAAAATGAATTTAGGTAAGATGAGGATGCTGGAGTTGGCTCTGTTTGTTCAGCTCTACATGTGAATGTTGCTGGAGCGATTCTTCAACCTGGATGCACTGACATGTACAGACAATCAGGCACATTGAGCCCAGCAGCAGGGGACAAGGGAAGCAGCTGAGCCAGGGAGGAGACAAATTCCAGGCAGATCTTCAGGATGTCAGGAAAGAGTGTGTAAGGAATGGGGATTTTACATCCTGGGATGGGTGTTTTGTTCTTTCAGAAGACTTCTCTATTAGATTTCAACAATTGCATGTCAGACACGCAAAGTTTAATTGCTGGATTTCAGGGCCCCCCCCCAAAAAAAAAGAAAGTAGTGAGCAATACATATTTCAAAAAGCATCCTGGAAAACATGTGTGCTGGATGGAGCGTGTCTTCCTCGTACGTAATATAGAGTGTAGAGAAACATTCCTACAGCTCAGGACACAAATGGAGCTTTAGATTAGCTGTCAACAATGTCATATCCGTGTTAACAGCGCCCTATTCGTGCCTGGGGCTGACAGTCTTTCTTATTTTTATTCACAAAACCCATTTAATAACAGCAATAAGTCACTCAGACAGTGCATTTCTAAGGGATTTTTGCACTTCTCAGGTGGTTAAAGTCACTTGACCTTTGGCCTCCTGCCTTAAAAACTCCCTAAGAGATGTGCTAAATTGCCCAGAAATACATTGCCTGTCATGTCTTGTTGCTTAATTAAGGGCCAACCTAGATGGCCTACAAGGACTGCCCTTAAGTAATTACTAATTGATCTCCTACTCAAGAAAAATTAATAAATTCCACAGCAGCCACACTGTCACTTGGCGTTTCCTTGGATTCACAGTCCTTCAGCAGAGGGTGAAAAGCACGCAGCGAACAGGTGGATTGAGGGCAGAAGCATCTTTATGGCAGCTAAGCATCACTCTCACTTTGTCTTACTGGCTGCAGCTCTCAACCCTTCACCTGCATGACACAAGATGCTTGGAAATCAGAGCTTTTATAAACTCCGTTGGATTTTGAAAGGTGTTTAATCTTTATCACTAATATCTAACCAAGACATTTCAACAGGAGTGATAAACTGTCAGCTGATGAAATCAAAGTAATTACAGCCTACCAAAACAGCCAGAGGAAAGGCATTTCAAAGCTCTCTGCTGAAGAAAGGGGATGGGATTTAGGTTGGCACAGGGGAGGTTCCTGTAGGTTTGGTTACTCAAATTCTCTGTCAGAGTGCATGGACTTGTTGCAATCTCTCCTAAAGCCTCAGATGGTCCAGAAAAGTCCTGATACCTTCTGGTTTTATAAGATGAGGATGCTTTGGGCTGCATCAGAAATCTTTGCAATGCCTAGGAAGGTATTTTCAGCTAGAAGCAAATCGTATTCAATGTCCTTTAGAAATATATGGATGAGGATATTTATTAACCTCCCTTTACCCTCAGCAAGACTGCAGTCCTATCGTATCCTATTCAAGCAGTTCTGGCATAGTGACTTCTCACACATCTCAGAATTATTCAAAGTGAAAGACCTTGCCTCTGAAACACTCCCCTTGGACACAGGGGATGAAAACAGGACGCTCTGGGGTCAAACATGACATCTCTGTTAACTTCAGCAAGTCCTGTAGACGTGAACTATACAAACTATACAAGATTTTGGAAGCACAGGATGATACAGGATGATGATGCAGATATTTTTGTGCCCTGTATGAAAATCTGCAGTGGTTCCATGCTTCAACTCACGCAGGCAGGGCTCCTGAGTCCTCTGAAACTGCATTAACGGAAAGGAAGCATTTACACTAATGGCAGAGAAACAGGGAAAGGTACTCTGACACCTGTGGCGGTGCTAACACCAACGGCTTAATGCAAGGAACCAAGATACCTGACCTGTTTTGAGTTAGAACAGAACTAATTCTGTTCAGTTATTTTAGTTTTACTTTTCACCCCAGTCTCACCTAAGTAGCTGCATTTTCTGAAGTGAGCGGCACATTTGTGCAGACAGTGGCTGCTTCTGGAAGAGAGAACGCTTGGATGTTAAAGTTACTGTCAAGGACTGGGATGCGAGAAGGCTCTCGTTTATACCTGCACCTGTGAGAAGCAAGGACACTGCAGTAAGTGAGATGGATGCAGTAAGTGAGAGGCTGTACCTAGTGCAGAGTGCAGAGAGAGGTGACCCTAAACCGACCGAGATATTCCCTTCCATGTGCGTCATGTTCTGTATGAAGCTGGGGGACCCTGAGGGTCAGTCTCTTCTTCTTCAGTGACTGTCATCCAAGAAGGCGTTCTGTCTGTTCTGCCTTTGATCTCCATCTTTGTGTTCCTGAGTGCAGTTCCAGAATTCAGCTCCTCTGTCCGGTTGCTGTCTGCTGCTGAGGCTATTCTGGGTACTCCCCCATGTCTGCCCACAGCAGCTGTGGTGATGGTGAAGTAACTGCCAGCAAGGAATCTGGGTTTAGTATTGGGTTTTTATGTATTTTTATGTGTTTCATTTTATCACTATTTTAATTCAAACAGTTTTAATCTTCTTTTCTAATCCATATTCTCTCCCTCATTCCCTTTCATAACGCCTTTTGCTGCGGGAGAGCATCATCCCTTGTCTAGTGAGTGACCCAGCCTTAACGCTTCACAATACCTGTCTTACTTATTAAATGCCTAACTTCTTTATTTTCCATATCTTTTAATATGTTAAACGTTATAGGGTCAATGCACGTGACACTGAATATGGATAGGAAGGTAGGTACACTTGTCACTAGGATTACACCGTTGATTGCTATCCGTTTTCTTCATCATGCTGTACTTATCATTTTAAAATACCAAGAACTAAGTGTGTTAAACGATTGGTGTTCCCTAAGCCTGTTTGAAACAGGGATGGAGAGCTACGAAGGACTGCTTGCCCCTACCAAAGCAAAACCAGAGGACTGAAGAGCACAGTCAAATCCATCAACTGCCCCTTCCAGCTGGGTACTTTGTGTAAACATGACACCCTGTCCTATTTCTGCACCTGATGCAGCTCTGGAATACCAGGTTGTATTAAGCTGGCAGCTAAGATGTGGAAACTAATTTTTTAGATAAACCCTTTCTCTGTTTATTCATGAGCAGGAGGGAACTGGCATTTCTGGTGTTTGGGGTTTTTCAGAATCTCTCTGCTCTACTAGAGCTTTATCATTTTGACATAATCTTCACCAAATATCCCTATTCATGCATCATTTTGAGGCACCAGGAAAGCAAATCCCTTTAAAAAGAAGGGACTGGTAATTCTCAGCCCTGCCCTGTTTCATGCAGCTGAAAAGGCCTTTGCTGTCATCATGTTCTGCAATGATTTTTGTGTTTCTCTATAACATTTTTCTTCCTACACATGTGGGTTTTATATCCTCTTCATGTTGCTAGAGTATGAAGTCTTATGTGGAATTTAGAGGATCTGAACTAAATGTAGCTAAAAGGAACTTTTGGATGAACTGCCTGGGATTTGTTCAGATCTGTTAAAGTAATGGGGGAAAGCACAAAAGGATAAAGGAAAGAAAGGCCTTAATCTTTGTTCCACCAGTGATAAAGCAGCATCACATGGATGAAAATTGGCCTGACCTTCACCCACATGATGCTGCTTCTGCCTCAGCCACTCTTTCTTTGCTCTGATTAAGTGAAGATAGCCTCTTTCTCTGCAAGGAAAAGTCAAAGAACAAAAAAGAAAAAAACCCCTGTCTTAACTATAAAAGGTTTATTTTTTTAATCACAGTTGGTCTCATGCAAGCCACTTTCTAATCTTACTTTTTTTAAGCTAAAAATATGCCTTTTTAGAATTTCTTTGCCTTGCTTCCTTTAGCATCCCCCCTGCCCCCACCCCTTGAACTTCAGGACCTAGATCTCAACCTGCTTCCCTTGGATGTGCTTTGTTGCTCATCGCCACTTTTACACGGTAGCTGTTTGACTTAAATGGGTTGTTCGCCAAAGGATTGCCCCTTGAGGATTAGAAAAACTGTAGGGAGGGAGAGGAAAAGCAGCACTCAGCTGGCTTAAATGGCATGTGCTGCACATCTATTGGCAGGGCATTGCCCACGCTCCATGGAAACTCGATGCCATACACCGAGGCATGGATTTATATATCAGCCTATCCGTGTTCCAGAAAGGGAACTTTCCTGGGACACTGTTGTCAAATCGCTCCTGTGGCTAACATTTTTAACAGCATGGTTTTGAAAGTTTGACAAGGGTATAATAATTCATTCTCCAGAGAGTCAACATGGTCGGAGAGCAGGTCATGTCTTCAAAGGGCACCCACTGAAAGGAGTCCGTTTATCAACGGGCACTGTGTGACTAATTAATGGGTACGGTGCTGCAGCTGGATCAGAATGCATTTTTAATTGCACATCGATCTATTCAAAATCACTTAAACTTGGGGCTCTGTAGGTAGGTGTATGTATGTACCTGGCTGAGAAACCCAGCTCAGATCAAGTGAAATATTGGCTAAGCCATAGGCTAGCTTCAATTTCCACCGGTCATTTTGTCCCTTGGGAGTAAGACTGTACTCTGTGCAACATAATGGGATGTCACTGTAATGTGTAATGCCTGCTATTGTGCCACACATCCCAGGAAGGGATTGCGGATCGTCTTCCCCAGCTTACCTACAAAGCACGGGCATCAGACAGCTTTTAGCTGGAAGCATTCTGTATATTGCTTAGCTATGCTCTATTACAAACTACCAAATTGCTTAATGAGTTCAGAGTAGGTTCTAAAATAGAAATCAGACATACAGGTACCAGCATGGGCTGTGTAAGTGTACACTACCTCTGGCTAATTAATCTTGGGGGGAAAAAGCAAACACCAATTCACTCCGTTTAGAAATCTTGCCGAAGAACGTGCTTGAAATAATATTGCTTCTCGTTTTGGTATGGCAGTGCACTAACATCTCTTCTTCTTTGGCAATGGATTCAGAAGCATCAGCGTGAGTGGCTTTTTCTGGCCTTGGGAGACCTTCTCTATCTACGCATCCTTGCATGCATAGCTGAATCGATTGATTATTTCTACGCCAGCTGATCGATTGATTATTTCTAAGCAGTACAACTCAGATTTGCAACACCTACTTTTTGAGTGTGTAGTAACGCTGTGGTCACACCATCCGAGAATGTGTTTCCATTTGTTTTCTCAAGTAAACCCACCATTGTGTCCACAGAGAGTGCCACACAAAATGCTGTGGCTGTAAACATGTTCAACAACAGTTACAAGTTGGACTCTGATTCAAAGCCCATTGAAGTCAGTGAAAAGACTCCTACTGACTTCAGCGTGCTTTGGCTCCAGCTCTTGATTCTTAATTTAGAACACTAATGATCATTCAGTGGAAGAGGCAATACCATGAGCTTTGGGTGCTCAAGTGCTCTTGCTAAAAATAAATTGAAAACTATAGGGAAATAAATTTCTAGGGTAAAAATAATGATCATTTGTAGAGTAAGTTTACTTTAATTTGCTATTTAATACGTCGGTGCAGCAACACACACATTTGTGAACGTTTATAGGGAGTCATAAACTACACACAAACGTATTTGCACACACCCTGCATACTCATAAAGAGCCTATTAAGAATTTAAGATACGAAGTTTAGGGCTTGCCAAATGTTGCTGCTGGCCAAAACCAACGTGCCCGTGGTGATGCGTGGTATCTGCAAGACTCCTGTGGGACTGGCAGGTAAGACTGGCAAATAAAAGGGTCTGCAAGGGTTACAGTCTCTTCAGAATTGGAAGTAGGAGCCCCGGTTGCATCCCCAGGCCTCGTCAGACGGCACCAGAGTCTTGCTTTGTGGCAACTGAAGGGAACCCTTAGCCTCAGCAGTTAATAGTGGATTATCAAGGTTCCGTATATATTCTCTGTAGTCATCTTTCCAAATTGTTTTTAAGCTCAGAATTGAACAAACCAACTGGTTTTAATTTTGTGGCTTGAATCATTATTTCATTAACAAGAGGACAGCATTCACGATGGCATATAAAATACTGATGCAACAGGCTAAATTTAAAAAGAATGAATGTACTGAAAGCCACATTAAAAGAACAAGAATGTGTTTTTATTTAATCCACTAAAAATACTTTAAAAATACATTTCTGGTTGTATTGTGTGGTTCTCCGAGTTTCTCAGTGCTCCAGCATTGCTTCCACATGCCCGCACAAGCTCGTGGTGGGCATATATGGTACTACCTTCAGCAGTAAGGAGGGGAGGTGGTTTGGTAACCTCGATTGCTAGCTAGTACCTATCAGCAAGACTAACCTGAAGCCTTCCTCATACCAAAAGGTGAGGACTGGTACTTGTTTTTCTTTGAGAGGCTGAAGGGGCCATTGTATCTCACTGAAAACACACGTTTCTACAGATTAAACTGCTCTGCAGGCAGCATGTTTTGTATTAATTTTTCAGTTCATGGCAGCTGCCACAAACAAGCTTGAAAGACTCTCTCATGGTCTACTGGGTCAAGTGGAAAAGGGCCTTTTTTTTAGGTGCAGCGAGTTGGTAATACAATATCCACACCACCACGTGCAGGTTGTGTACGGCAAAAGGTAACGCCCTGCAAAACAAGAGCGTGAATACCTACTGTATTCAGCTGATCTGAAATGTTCTAGCAGTGCATACTGGAAATGGAATCCATGTGTGTGTGTGAGAGCCCAAAAAGGTCTGTATTTTATTTGTGCAGCTTAGTGAACAGAAGATTTATAGCTTTTTTTTTTTAATTTTGTTTATTTCCACTTCATTATTAACATGTAATCGCTATTGAAATGTAGCTTAGGAAATTCACAAGTGAAAATCTCCATGCAAATAACAGCAACCAAGGGAGGGGAATATAATGTAATCCCCCAGTGTGTCATAAATTCAGATCAGAAAGATGTCTCATCCTTCTTGGAGGCCCCATTTCTAGCTCTGTCATCCACACTAAGAGCCTCCTCTCCTTGGAGAAGACAGGAACGAAATTGAGGACTAATGCGATCCTGCACGAGTGTCAGAAATTGCTTATGATTATTTCATTGCTGCGTTTCTTTGCTGCTCGTCTTTGGCCCCTCTAACTTCAGATACACTTCTCTGTATAGTCCTTTATTTCTAATACCTGTTATCTTTAGGTACAGATGGGAATTTCATTAGGCTGGATGAAGCTTTGGCAGGAGGAAGCCTGTCCAGCGTTACTACCAGGTGTGGGGAATGTTAGAGGCTGCTGTACTGTCTTCCCTGTCCTTCGTACAGTCCTTATTTGCCAGAGATTTACTGATTCTGCCTGTTATTTTTCACAGAGTTTTGCTGTTTGTTTATATAAATATACTATTTATATATATAAATATATATTTATTTTTATATATATTAACTAAATATATATTTATTTTTATATATATTAACTAAATATATATTTATTTTTATATATATTAACTAAATATATATTTATTTATATGAATATAAATATCATCCTTCCTTCTGCTATAGTTGTTTATGAATTGACATGGGTATCCTAATGTGAAGACCTGCGTTCATTTGCAAAGCCTGAAGATGCTGCTCATCGTGTAGCACGTGCCAGAATTATCAGAAACTGTTCACAGAAGGGCGGGTGTTTAAACTGGCAGAGCAAAGTGACTGGCATCTATCATAAGCAGTTCTGTCAAAGCTTTGGCATCTTATCAGTTTGCAAAACTGTTCTCATGAGCGGTGTCCACACTCACACAAAGTGCTATCAAAAATACACCAGATCCTTGCAGAATGCTGCCCCAGCCTTAAAGCCAGATGTGTAAAATACGAACAAGTTAGGCTACTAATTGTGCTAGATAAATTTAGTTAAGTTTTTAACCTAAAGGGTCAAAGACTGGGAATCTAGGCAGCACCCTACCCTCTTGGCTAGTTTCAGAAAATATGGGCTGCCATCTCTAAGCTCAAGTGTTCTACTGCCTTGTATAAATCTGCAGCTTTAATACTGATGCAGGTAGAAGTAGAAAATGTTTAATTAAATAAGGCTTTATCAGAAAAACATGTTTCAAAAAACCTCTTTGATATTCCTGTTTACTCATCCTGTACTTCCCAAATGCCCATCGCCAGCTCAAACAGTGTTTACAGAGGGTACAAGAACAAGGACTAAACCGGCTTGTCATGAACACATTTCAGGGAGGATTTCATTCTTTCAAGCTCTTAAGACACCAAAAGCTTGGCAGACATTTCTAACAATGCCTTTTTCTCCTAGTTTTAAAAGAAATAGCTACAGAAAGCTTCCTGAACTCCCCAGCACATGGTACACCGGAGCTTAGGCTGGGTTCACGTCTACTCTGACTACACGAGCTTGGTCTAGATGTCTCCTTTGACTTCAGGTATTCAAAGGTGGGGAGTCCTTTTTCACAGCCACTTATCATGTCATTCAGATACACATTTATGAACTTCCAAGACTTTAACAATTATATACCGGTTAAATTGTTTTAATTAACTACTTATTAACAAATAAGTTGTTAATTAACGACTTATTATCAGATATGTTGTTAAAGTGTCATTTTTGGGAGGGCTGTGTTCCTGTTGGAATTGATATGTTAGTGTAAGTCTTCTCTTGTCTTTATTCCAGGATGCAGAGAGCACATAGTCAGGAAAGAGCTGTTGTGAACTCGGGGATGGTTTTACTTCAGGTAGTTTAGATACCTGCTTGGAAGGTCTCCAAAGTTGACCTGAGAAAATGTACGTCTAGTTAGTGGTCTTTATTCCCAGTGATTGCTCCTACACTGCAACTCTCAAAGCAAAACTAAAGAAGATCGTGCCTTTGTTGTGGAGACTCCACTCGATCTGTCCTAATGCTGGTTAAAAGGGGTTCTCTGGACTTAGGGAAAGTCTCCATTGTCATGGGATCAGGGCACAAACTGCACTGCTGTAGATATCTAAAACCAAATAGGCATTGCCCATGGGGTCAGGTGTTCCCAGGTACTGGCAGCTATGTGGAACAGTTCATTGACTGGTCTCTCTTGTTCCTGTCATGGGAGTGAGCTCCTCTGCTGTGGCCTGGGAGGATGCGATAGCTCTTACCACCCCAGCTTCTCTTCTTACGGTCAGTTCTTTCTCAGAATTCCTGTGCATTCATTCAGTATAATATTTTCAGAGTGTAAGTGTCTTAAAACATTAGAGTTTACTAGGATGTGTGTCAAATTACACACACAGAGGTTGGTATATATGCCTGCTAATCATTTCTAGTTACGCACAGAGTTAATTTACTGAAGAAGATTTACATTATTTTAATGGCATTCTCCACAAATAAGATTCAATTATTTCAGTTTGGTTTTGATGCCTTTTTATGTTTTGGTTATTTTGAGATCTGTATTAATTTGCTTTATCAATAATATGAAAAGTTAATGTAGCTCTTATTAAGGTTAAAAGCACCTCAGAGAAGTCATCACTTGTCAGCTTTTGTTTTATTACTATGATTACAAGAAAGTTCTGTTATTATCACTAGCAAAATAATTACTCCCTTTTCCCTGCTGGGTTTCAAGTTGCTTCCCTGCTTTTGCTCCTGGAAAGGAGCATTTGGGGACTCCTTTGGACAGACACATGAGAACTTGGAGGACACCACAGAAGTAGTAGGAATGGTACCCATAGGTGCCTGGCGTATCTGAGAAACCCCAGCCTCCTCCTTAGTCCTTAAGCATCCTGGCACTCACACACTGTGCCAGTTCCTGGGCTCCCCAGGATGGCTCTGCAAGGCACCCATCGACCTGCAGCTCTGCTTTCCCTGGCATGGGACACCTCTGACCCTGCCTGTCCTTGGCTCTCTTCCTGAGCTCAGCTGGGCTCAGCTGACTGGCCTCTCACCATTTTCCTTTAAGAGTCTAACTCTTTAGATTTCACCAAGGTGATTTTCCTTTGGATTTGAACAGTTGTGTCTGAGATGAATGGCAGGGTAATACCCATTTGAAAGATAAGCGGTCAGCAGCATCAGATGGGTAGTGAGAAGAGACTGAAAGGAAAATGATGATGATGGGGCAAAAATATCCCAACATCTTCAGCTTTCTCTTTCCAGAGTGTTTGTTAAGTGATGAAGAGGGTCTCTGTTTGGTTAAAGTAATTATTTGGAAAGGAGAAAGGATCCTTTCACAGCTGTATCAACAACATCTACTCTCTTAAAAAAAAACAGCAGCTGACTTGACATGTCAAGCATCACAGATTTGGCCATGAAAGCAAAGTATAAACCATGCTGGCCAATAGCAGTGACTTGGAATGATGCCATTGAAAAGCTGGTCTGTAAGCTGATGCTACCTTATTTCTGGGATTCTAGGAGGGCTTGCTGAGATTTAACAGCAATGCAGAACTACTGCATTCCTGATACAGATTTCTTTTCTTGTTACTTGAGATCCATGCATGAAGTAAAAAAAGAGCAAATGAACATCAGGTTTGCATCACCACTGATATGTGAATGATTGATCACCCACTAAATCACACACAGAGCTGGTAACAGCACACGGGGTAGCGGTAAAGTAAAATGTTTTATATTCTTTTTTTTCTAATTAAACATGGAAATAATATGATGCAGTCTGTATTGTAAATGTTATTGCAGATTATAGACCTGGAGGAGAGGTGTTATGCCACCTTTATAGCCTCCAGTTTCTGGAGACTGTGACTTAGAGTGCCTCAGGGCTGCCCTAAATTACACCAGTTGGTAATGACTCCCAAAGGGCTGCTATGCATCCAGTGGTTGCTGGAGTGTGAAGTACTTTGGCTATGCCAGCAGCCCATCATTTCACAATGGAGGCTGACAGCAGCTGGCATAGTGCTTGTAGGAAATCCCTAAGTAGTGGTTTAAGACATTTTTCTAACACTTTTTGTCATGAGAGTGATATAAAATAAGGGCCACATTTCCCAGACACATGGGGGCTTTTCCTTTTTTATTAAAGCATCTGTAGCCGTGGGTTGATAAAGCTGGAGGTGAGGGTTTCCATAGGAGTTCAGAGCAGGTACCAACCCAATATTGCATCAACCTGGCAATATTCCAGCTCTCTGTCCTGGCTCCAGTCCTAGGATCAGCAGCACTGCCTGTGCAGTGTAGCACCACTAGCTGCTAAAGGCGGACTCCTGATTTACATCTGGGCAAGCAAAAGAAGAACTGCATTCCATTTTCCATGTGAAACTTTTCCAGGTCAGTCGAGTTCATATTCCACCCTCCACTGATGGTACTGGGGATACCAGTTAAGTTTGCTTGTCTAGAAGATCTTTCAACTACATGTAGGTGAAGCTTATTCCAAAAATCAGCCAATTCAAAGTGAGCGGAAAGTCGTAACTCAAACTGAGCTAATGCAACCCAAAACTCGGTGCCTGGAAGGAAGCATGGTGAAACCTGCCATAATTCACAGCAAACTTGCAATTTCTTAAGGAAAACAATTATATATACCTGATCTAAATTGATCCGGTTTAATAAGACTCTCATACACCAAGTTAGGTTTTATAGAAGCTCTTGGAGCAGGGGGACTCTATCAGTCCAGAAGTCGAGACAGGAAAAATCTGTTATTGCTGTTCCTCGCCCGTTTTGATGGCCACAAGCTGGGTGTGTTTACCCGAAAAGACAGATTCTCTAGCAGAATAATGTGAATTTATCAGAAATATTGCTGACTTTGTTTGCATCATACAGCAAAATAATGCTCTGCAAGGTTTAAATATGAGCACCTGGGTGGAGTAAGAGTTGGAAATATCAAGTGGTATTTCAAAAATGCACAGTTGTAGAGTAGGTGCAGTATCCTGATTGCTCCCTGTCCTAGCTTTGATTTCCCAGGGTCTTCAAAATAAGACAAACTGAGGGACAATATTATCGTATAGGTAGTTTAAATGGAGAGCAGAAAGCAGGAAAGGAAAAAGAAAGAAAAATGAGAAGATGGTACTAAGACTGGATCAGGAATGAAGGGAAAAGGATGAAAATGAGAAAGGAAAGTTAGAAGCTATCGAGGATTATCTTTTTACCAGGTATCACAGTCTCACAGTGATGATGAGGCTGGAAAAGA
>VZRI01005634.1:362001-436057 GCA_013397515.1 Upupa epops | reverse complement strand
AGACCGACCCCCACCTGACTCCAACCCCCTTTTAGGGTGTTATAGACAGTGTTAAGGTCACCCCTGAGCCTCCTCTTTTCCAGATGTCCCCACGACAGGAGGAAATGGCATGTCAGAGCATTAGCAGGCAAGAGAGAATTCATCCCTCCTCCATGTCACTTCTAGTGCCACGGAGAGAGAATATCCACTGGTTCTTACAGTGTTCATCTGATGAAATCTGCTCGGCTCCCTATGCATCCCCCACCATCTCATGTCAAGGGGTCAGGACTTAACAAGTTCCTGATATTTTGACCAAACCCAAAACACTTCAGTTTTGTTGCAAACCATTTGGAACAAAAGCATGGTTTACCTTTCCTTTTCCCTATTTTTACTTTCTGCATCATGGGTTTCTTATCAAACAACATCAGCTTCGATCTTAGGTCAGCATTTGGCAGACCCTGTAAAGGCAGACCCTACTTCAGTGATGTTCAACTCTATTTTGTAGATGGAAGGAGATTCTAAAGGTTGAAGTTCTATCAATAGAACTCAGAACAACTGCAATTTTAATGATGTCTGTGCCTGCTTTAGGCTCAGTTCTGACCAGGAGAGCAAGAGCCAATATTTAGTCTTGGGGATTGCAGAGAAACCTTTTCCAAAACAATGAATAGGTCGAATTTGCTTGGATAACTCGTTTCCCCCAAGAGAGAAGATCTCTGTTTGGAAACCCTTTAGGGTAAAGGAGAGAACTGGGATGGGTAGGAGACGATGTGACACAGCATCTTGTGGGGATGGTGGGGAAAACATTTTGCCGGTCTTGGTGAGAAAAAGAGGCTGTTTGTTTCCCCAGGAGTCCTACTAAAGGCTACCTGGAATGTGCAGTGCTTCTTGACAAATTGTCGAAGGCTTTGAGGTAGCTCTGACGCTGTCAGAGCATTTTTCTCTCACCTCACACAAAGCTTTTCAACTCCTCCTATTTTAACAATCCCAACAATAAAAAATCATCGGATATTCTTTTGCTGGTTTAAATGGCTATTGTTCCGCTGGATTTAATCATTAAGGAACCAGAAGGGACACATTTCATTGAAAAATGTTCATTTGACCCTCTGTAAACAGCAACTTGAAGCATTTTAACAGGCCTTTCAAACTGTTTGGGCAGAAATAAAGCAGCATCTGGTTTGAAGCACGTTTCCATACTGGATTGTTTATGTTGATAGCTTAAGTTCTTTGCTGTGCCTTTTTTATTTATGACAATTGAATGTCGAACATTTTTGATTCCACAAAGTGCTTTCACTCTACAGCATGGGAATAAAGCAATCAAAGCTGAGGTGACGTGACTGATTTAGTTTAGAAGGTAGATTCCAGCAGGCCTATTACTGCTGAAGCCGAAGGAAGGGGGAAGGAAAGGATGAAGCAGGTAACTAAGGCACACGGAGTGAAAAGTGTGAGAAACCTGGGAAAGAATCCTGCTGATGTGAGGACTTCATATGAGAAATTTCCAGGAGTTACGAAAGGCATGGGAAGAATTTGCAGGAGTCTGTCCAAACAAAAGGTCAAGAATTCTATATAATCATCTCTCTTGATTTTTGCTGGGGTACACTGAGGCTTCAGTCCTCTTTTTCTGTCAGAAACAAGGCATTTTTTAAAAGATTTTCAATGTCTTTCCTATATTATGCCAGAGCTGAAACCCAAACCCACTGACACCGGTTATAAAAGGAGTCAAATGCCAAAGGCAAACACAGGGTTCCTTTCCAGAGTGTAAAATTTCCATTACAGGTCCAATGGGACTGTGCAACTGAGAGCAGGACTGTTCCAGGGCTGAGGAAGTTCTTCAGAATCCTCACCAGAGCTCAGTTTCATCCAGACAGCACCCATATTTATAGCATATGTATATATAATTGTCTAATACATATTAATCTAGCTATTCAGCGCATTAATTAATTAATAAAACCTTTAATGCTGATCTTATGAAAAGATTAAAATAGAAACAACAAACTGCTTAAGAATAGTTTATCATTTTTTTATTAAAAAAAGCTGAAGATATTTATTTGGTTGAAAGGGGATGCAGGAAAAGTGTTGAGGCTCTAAAGATATGATTTCTAAATATTCTAGGGAGGCTTTAAGGGACTTAGAACCTCTAACAAGCATCACCCATTTCCCAAGCAGCTAAGGAAGGCATTTATAATTATGATTCTGACTTTTCTACATCTTTTAATCTGTCCTGTGTTTCTATTCACTGCATAAAGTGCTGATGTTGAAGCCAGACTGTTTAGCTGAATTTGATTTCAGAGCTAATTCTCATAGCTCACCCACTAGGACTGAGGTCCTGCAGCAGCAAGCAGAATCCTGAGTAGGGCTAGCGCTTGCTCCCAGGCTCTGTGTTATTTCCTTACAGACTCTGTGGTTTCAGCCATGTTCAGCAATTCCGTATCAGCAGTATTCCAGGCAACAGACTATAATGCAATTAAAGACTTCTTCCCTATTGTAATGCTGTTACGTGTGGTAGCATCTTCAGCTTGTGGTTTGACAGAGCTTTTTAGTCAGGGTGAATTAAGCATCGTGTGCCTCCTGTGCCTGTTCTCCCCTCAAGACTTTGGCTCTCTGCTATTTTATCTCGGGCTGTTTGCCTTTCATTTGCCTTATTAGTAGGTAGGTCAGTAGCTGATGCCACCTACTGTGGGCATCTAAAGGCTTTTCTTTCCTTTCCTTTTTTCCTAAGGCTTGAAATGTTGCCCCTTTCTTTGGTAATGATTCAAAAGAGATATTAAATCTCATTTAAATCTCTACTGATTAGAAGAAAACATATGCTGTACCTTCCTTTACAAGTACGTATCCACTAGCCAACTTCACTAATCCCGGTGCCACATCTCAGTATCTCAAGTTAAACATTCACTAACATCCAAATGTGTTGCAGCTATGTAAGATGCTAATTAACATCTCTCCATTTTCAGACCTCTTTTAATCTACCATAGTCTGGTGACTTTGTTTATCCTTCCTCTGCCTAAAAACCCACAGAAGCTGAAGGAGGTCAGACCTTGGCTGAGCTGTTAAGAGCGAGGGACAAACTGGCACCCACATGTCAGATAAGTTTTGCCTCCCTTGAGCACTTTCCAAGAAATGGAATGAATACAGAAGGTTATACTGAACTTCTGGGTCTGGCTTAGCAGTCGAGGAGCGCGAGGTGCTGTGTAGCTGTGCGTGTGTACACATCTCAGTAGGAGTAAAAAAGCTGTCGGAAGGAGAAGCTGTTAGGATGGGATGGGGAGGGGAAAGCAGGTGGTATGAAATCTGCTCTCAAATGGTCAGGCAGGTCCTGCGTATGCCTCTTTACAGAAAACCAAAGATTTTCTGGTGCTCTTACCATTTTTATCTTCAATGCTCTGCTCTCCTTACACCCTTCTCTTTCAGTCGGTCATTGGTTTTCAGAATGGGGCAATTAATGCTCTTTTTATCTTACATCTTACAGCTACTTTCCTATACCATCCTCTCAGTTGAAATTTGAGCATCTCCTGCCCCTCTGGGTTTCATCTGTTCAGCACCTTGTGCAGATACTCTCTGTACCCTGCTACCCTGCTTACTTTTCGAGCTATTGCCCTGTGTCTACACCTTTCTGTTCAATATTCTTCAGTCGTACGATTTGTTCCTTTGCTGCCATTGTAACCCCCGTATTGTCTGTTCTTCTAGCTAATTCCCACCAGCTGCTCCAGTGCAGATGTGCAGTCAAAAAGCTGTGGCAGATTTCAGTGAGTATTTTGGGATGAACATTTGTTATTCAGAAAGAGATGATTTGCTCTGAAGTGATAGTAGTAGTAATAATTTTACACCAGAATGTTGATCTATGATGTTGATAGAGAAGTTTCTCAGCTAACATCACTGATGCAAAATCCAGGCAAGAGGTCTCCAGGTGACAATTTCAATAGTTCTTTTCAGTGGGAAAACTGAACCCAGTATTCAAGTTGCAACCTCCCTCACCAGTGGCAAATACAGGGGGACAATAATTTCCCTACACCTGCTAGCCACACTATTTCTGATATAAGCCAGAATGCCACTGGCCTTCTTGGACACACTGGGCCATCTCATTTTCAGCTGGCCATCAACCAATAACCCCAGATCCTTTTCTGTCAGGAAGGTTTCCAACCACTCTCCCCCGAGGCTGTAGACTTCCATGGGTTTGTGGTGACTCAAGTGCAGGACCCAGCATTTGGTCTTATTAAGCCCCATCAATTCAGCCTGTCTAGATCCCTCCATAGAGCCTCCCTACCCTCCTAGCAGAGACACAATCCCACCTTTATGCCTCTTGCATTAGGCATCTTAAATTATTGGGAAGGGGTTGTCCTTTATCATCTGTTCCTCAAGTAAACACAATGTTCTTGTCTTCTGAAAGGTCAGAGGAAGCTGCTCTTTTGAATCACTGGCTGCTTTCAGAGTTACTCAAAAGAACATTTCAGATGTCACCTACTCCCTCATGTATTTCTGTTGGAAAGGAAACCACGGATGAGAATTCTACATTGGATTGACTGTGACATGTAGGACTTCTTTCATGATGCTTTCCCTTGGGATTGTATTTGTAAGGCTGTTCCCCTCGTGCTCCATTTCACATTCATTTAGCTAAATCTAAATTTTTCCAAAATTCTTACGTTTCATTTGCTGGGAAACAGAATTGTCATATTTTCCAAAGAATTTAGGCAGCAAAATTATGACTTCAGCTGATCCCAGCTTTTCCAGGAGGCACTACTTTAGTTTTTACTGTTTTTTAATGTTTGTTGGGGGGGTGGGTTTTGTTGGTTTGTATTTTGTTTGTTTGTTTTTTGAAGCTTTCTTGTCTGGCTTCCAAGGAAATTCGTGAATGTCAAACTCATTGCTGATGGGTGGAACCCAGGATGAAAAATCCTCATTTAGAGAGCTTTACTCCCAAATTCTGGGCACCTATCATCAAGCATCTTATCATTTTTGATGTGATATTCACGTCAACAAGAGGCCAATGGTGCTTGTTGTGAAGACAGAGAGGAGATTGGTTTTAAATGCAGAGAAGAGGAAAGTTGTGCATCCAATTCACTGCAAAGAGTTGACTCAGTGGAAAAGAAATTCAGCTGGAATGAACGCACGGTGCTCTTTTGGCTTATTAGCAGAAGCACTAAAGACCACTCTCCCGCTTCTACCACTACAGCAATAATTCGGACAGTCGGTGTTTGCATTTCTTGGTTTTGGAATCTGAACAGCTGCTATTACCAGATCCTGCCTTCTTGGGGGAAACTAACGGTCTCAGCACGCGGAATTTTACTGTCTTACAAAGGCAACAGGGGAAGTCACTTAAAATTATTTCTGGATTTTCATTAATAAGCTTTGTAATCTCTTTAGGAGCCTTGGTCAAAGCAGCCAATAAGAACAAAGGGATTACAAGCTTTAGATTTTAATGAGAATTGGTCGGTCGTGGTATTTCTCCTTCTGCCACAATCCATCATCAGAAGGAGAAATCTGTGTTAACGTTTCTAATCCTAGAATCACAAAACCAAAGGGCTGCCTTTGGGTTACCCGTGTAGGCTTTGAGTCGCAGGAGGCAAAGGAACAGCTTTAACCATGTATGTGAGATTTTGTTGACCGTTCTTCCCTTTGTTTACAAGCAGCCCAGACTTTTTTAGGAAGGAATTCAATGGCCAGCTGCTCGAAGGAGTGCATATTGCTACTGTGGCAGTTATTAGCATTCGCGATACCTTATTCTCGTGGCAGAACAGAAAGTGGCATAACATCAATCTTGTTTTGTTACAAAAAATAATAAAAAGGGGAATTGGTACAAGTACAGCTGTTTTCATTATAATCTCAATAAAGTAATGTCAGAGTCCTCTTCAGGGGCTGTAATGAAAGGACCTTTGAAGAGCTAGTGTATTCTTCTCTTAGTCACAAAGGTACTGTATGCAGTAATTCCTTTTGGGAAGAAATGGCTGTTCCGTCAGACCAACAGGAACTGATCACGAGTGTCCCACTATTGCTGTGATGGGGTCATGTAGAGTGGAAATATGAGCTCTCTAACCCCTGACCTCTTTCCCTCTTTATTTCAATTCCTTTAACAATGCATGGTTGGCAGACAGAAACAATGGAAAGTTCCCATCTCTTTTGTTTGGCTTGGGAAAAGCTCAAGCCAGCTCAGTTTTGTTTTTACCTACAAGTATGTCTGGGTTTCAATTAAAAGGCGCTACTTTAACTTTGCTGGTCTGTGAAACTTTGAAAAAGTCATTGTTGCCCATCCATGAGATAAGCAACGAGTTGCAGATTCTCACAGTGTGTCACAGTGAAATTAAGTCTCATTTCTAACCACGGAGGCTAAGAAAGGGCGCACTGCTAGCAAGCTGGATTTCTTGAGGACCCACGTAACCCTTGGTGTCTGTTTATTACTCTTAAATCAGGATATATTTAAGAAATCCTGTGTTGAGGAATTCCTGGGAAAAGGAAGAACCACAAATAACACTGGTGCAAGCGCTGGTGCTACTCGGAGCCTTGCAAATGATGCCCTCCCTCACGATTCCTTACAGAAATGCTGCATGCTTTATTGTGGTGGGAAGCTTGATTGAAAGAAATCCAAAGCAGTTCATTCTGAAAAATTATAAACTGGATCTTTATTCCAAATTCAGATTACTGACAGCCATATTTGAGCTGCTTAGAGTCTCGTGTACATATGCACTCATTTTCTGGGGGGTCTGGACTTACGGCATGAGACAAATATGTCACTTAATTATTTCTCTAATTTTTTTAGCAAAAGTCTATCTTTTAGCATACAAAAATCCTATCTTTTAGTATACAACCCCTCGGTGGGTTTGTGATAGCACACCTAGCTATGTAAGACCATGTTTCCTCCTACCCACATGTCCTCAGCATCAACCGGTAAAGAACCGGTCCCTGCCAGCTCCCCGTGTGCCTGTGCGTTTGAAAGGGCCTCGCATGACACAGCAAAGTTCAGCTGTCAGTAGTTTCCAGCCTAAAATTTATCGTAAGCACACATATCGTAAATCATCTGCAGACAACTGCATTAGCTGATACAAATTTGCCCAGCACAGATTTGTCTGAGACGGTAAGTATGATTGAATAAAAGGAAGGCAAAATGAAACTGCTTATCCTATTGAAACATCCATAATTTCCAGGAGCTCAGCACTTTATCTTTGCTCCCTTTCGGTGTTTACGATTTACAGCTTTGGGTCAGTCCCCAGGTATCTGACCCAGTTAAGTTGATCCCTTTCTAAATCCAGGTCTCCCTGCCAGAGGAGAAAAGCCTGAGTGATCCATTTTTTAATAGAGTACAACCAATTGAGCTATCAAGCAGTCGATGACTGAAGCATGTCTAGTGATACAGCTTTTGAAAGACCTCAGCTGGATAATTCTGGACAGGTTGGTCTTCCTGGTTTGAATGATGCATTTTCAACAAATACGTTTGCCAGGTACTCAACCTTCACTTGCTAAGGATAGCGACTGCAAAACATTCCTTGCCAAATTTTAGACTAGAATTGAATTCTCAGATTATTTGCTTACAGGAGAGTTCACTTTTGCCTTGTATCATCCCTGAACCATAAAGCCACACATTATGGTAGTGCTTCATAAACTTTTGCAGTTCAAAACTAGTTCTTTGCATTTAGATGGCCATAGCACAATGTGTATCCACAGTTCCACTGACAGAAAGGAGTTTCTCTAGATCTGAGGAGGAAGTCATTAAGTAGAAAGTTTCAGAGGGAATTACAAGCCTCCTGTGGAAGGATTGTGTTACTGGGATTCAAATAATTTAATATAGATATGAATATAAGGATTCCTAACCATGGGATTGCTAGGAGTTGTTTTTACCTCAGGAGCAGCCTGATGTGATAAGAACATGATGGCTAGACCTCCACTGGATAGAAGGTTTGCTGGGTTCCTGTAGGAAGGAAATAATAAATATATAAATTATAAATAAATATAGTAAAAGTCATATAACTTGCTGGTCATTGCTAAGCATTTGCCCGGCTGCAGGAAAGAATTGTTCTTATTAAAAGTAGAGGTAAACCAAAAAGATGATGGCACAGTCCACCTTCTCTGTAGGCACTGAAGGCAAATATTTGCTGTCTTTTACACACCAAAAAAAATTGGTATAGAAGAGCAAAATGGACCTGGAGCAGGGACTTTTAGAGGGAGGCTCATGGTGATTGTCCAGGTGGACACACTCCAGGAACTAAAGCTATTTATAATGTGCAATTCCAAAGTCTGTAATATTATTATTACCACACAGTAGTGTCCAAGTTCACACGTTCATGCCCTGTTCCCTGAAAAGAAGTTACGTTTTCTCTTTAATTCAGGTTTTAAGAAGACTATCGACCAAAGTTTGCTTCTGTGTATGGATGGATTTCACCAGCTTTTATGAAAACTGTGAGTATGTCTCTCAAGGCAGAATTTAACCTGCTGTATGGTTTTGATTCACCCTGTATTCCTTTAATGTTCGAAATCTTAGAGATTATTTGGATATAATACATGAAAGGGAAGACTATATCTGAAAAAGGGTGAAGAACAATTATTCTCTGTTTCAAGGGTGAATTGCCTTAAGTGAACAGAAATCAGTCACAGGAGGCTGCTTGCTTCACTTATTTTTCTAACTGCTCTAGGCAAATAAAGATTAAGCCATTCTTTTATCAGGCAGGCCTTCTCCCCCGAATAAAGACATAATCAATCTAAATAGAAGGCAACTCAGAGATGCACAGGAAGGTTTGGGGGAAGTTTTTGCTTTAGAATGACATAAAATGTGGGGTGAATTTCAGTCTAGATCATACTGCAGTATATTCAACTGCCTTTGAGATCGAGTACTACCAACTGAAACGAGGTTTTGTGATAATTTGCTGAACACTTGCTCAAGGAGTGTTGTATATAAATCCCCACAGAGAAATTCATTGCTGTAAAGCATACATAGGCAAAGCAGGCGATCAGTTTAGTTTCTCCATACAAGATCTAATCAGGACGGATGAAAGCAATTTACTCTCCATTGAGCCACTCCACCACTTCATCAAGTTTAATCCTGTTTTGCTCTTTTGAAAATCTCATGCGAGTTATGGTTCAGAGAGAAGGCAAAAACTTCAGGTATCCTGGGTTGTCAGGAAAGATTAAAAAGGCTCTGCCTTACTTGCATACGTGCCCGTACGAGATCATGATTTTGATAACAAGAAGCATGCTTTAGCCAACACAAGCACAGGTTTTGTTCTGCAAAACCAAACCTTGCCTTATGAGCTATTTCCAAGCCCAGCTCAAAATCACTGTCATCCCAGCTCGCTCATAATAGGAATGACGAAAATAAAACCTTTCTCTGAACTCAGGCAAAGAGTGTGATTTTGCTCGACCTCTGATGATCAGAATAAAAGGGAACAAAGCCTCAAACTACCCATAGTCTGAGTTTTTACAAAAGAAAATGTAGTTTCTCTGCCCTTCTGGTACTTTTGGCGGTTAGGAAAGTTTTTTGAATCCTAGTTGTGTGTGTTTCTGAAACTAGGACAGAGAACCAGGAACCCTCTGGGGTGAAAAACTTTTATTTACACTTTAAAAACCTGATGAGTTTGCCCGTTCATGTTTACAGGAAAGAGAGGCAGCGACAGAAACGGTGCAGAGCATGGCCATTGGACTAGGGAGGCCATCAGACGAGTAGCCATGCGGAGCAGTACAGGCAGGGGCTCACACATTTTACTAAGTTTTTCCCATTTTGTGTGGAGTCACACCTGATGTTCGTATTCATTTTGTGATATACTTTTCAGCTCCCAAAAGGAGGACTTCTTCTGAGGTGGATAAGAGTTTTAGTAAACACTGAGCAAAGTGGAGGGCCCAAAGCAGACTGCAGTAACACTAAGCTTTCTGTTCCAGTCAGAAAAGAGCAGCTTCCACTACCACTTTTTCTTGGAATCTTGATGACTTCCTGGGAGCTGCAATTGGCTTCCAGGGAAATCACAAATAAGGCTGGATGGTATCCAAGGAGGCTTCTCAAGATACAGAATGCATCGAGGAATTAGAGACCTTTTTCTGTCTCAGATTGGTGAAGACTTTCTTCCTGAAGGTAGGGATGGATTCCAGAAGCTGTGTCAGATGCAGAAGTCACACTGATAGATAGGTAGCCCTGCCACAGCAGCTGCCTTGTCTGGAGGCAGTGTGCACATTCAATTCCTCCTGCTACATCTTGCAGCAATTTTTTTTTGCATGGAAACAAAACATTTTGCAATAATCGTGGAGCTCCATATAAAATATGCGGCGTACGACAGCCTCTTAAATAAAACACAGCATCTCAAACACTGACAGATTCACCCAATCTTTTCATTTTTCACTGATGCCCCCTCCCTGTAAGTCTTCAAAGCCAGGTTGGATGAGGCCCTGGGCAACCTGTCTAGCAAGAGGTGTCCTTGCCTATGGCAAGGGGACTGGAACTAGATGATTTCTGTGGTCCAACCTAAGCCATTCTATGATTTTATGACGATTAGGTAAAAAGATAAACCTGCCATATGCCTTCATCCTAGTTGCTTTTCTCCCTGAGTTTAGAATGATGAGTAGCTAGTCTCTTGCTGGCCATGAGCATTGTCCCTGGATCGTCACAGCGTTGCATATCACAAGTTCATCTGTAAATGTTTGACACTTGAAATGGAACAGAAGGGCATTTTTCAGGCTAGCAAACTGCCCAGGGAGGGGGCATCAATAACTTGTATGGACAAGCTGTTGCAGTGCCTCACCACACTCATAGTGAGGAATTTCTTCCTGAAATCTAGTCTAAATCTACCCTTGTTTTGCTGAAACCATTGTCCCTCGTCCCATCACCAGTGTCCCTTGTAAAAAGTCCCTCTCCAGATTTCCTGTAGCTCCCTTCAGGCACTGAAAGGCTGCTCTAAGGTTTCCCCAGAGACTTCTCTTCTCCAGGCTGAACAGCACAAATTCCCTCAGCCTGTTTTCACAGGAGAAGTGCTCCAGCCCTTTGATCGCCCTGTGACCCTCTGGACTCCCTCTAACAGTTCCATGTCCTTTGTGTATTGGGGACTCCAGAACTGGACACAGCACTCCAAGTGGGATCTCACAAAAGCAGAGTAGAAGGGGAGAGCCACCCCCCTTGACCTACAGGTGGTACTTCTTTAGACACAGCCCAGGGTACAACTGGCCTTCTGGGCTGCACCCATGCATTGTTAGCTCCTACTGAGCTCTCATCTACCAACAACCCAAAGTCCTTCTCCTCAGGACTGTTCTAAGTCCATTGACCACTACGTTGGCTGCTGCTAATCACCTCTTTATTTTCCATGTGTTGTAGTAGAGTTTCCAGGTGGATCTGCTCCATGACCTCACCAGGGGCAGAGGTGAGACTGACTGGCTTGGAGCTCCCCAGGTCATCTCTTTTCCTTCACTTTTTAAAAATGGGGGTTAATTTTCCCCTTTTCCAGACAGTGGGAACTACCCCAGATTGCCAGGATGCCTCCAATATGATGGATAAAGGTCTAGCACCTGCATCTGCCAGTTCCCTCAGAACCATTAGGTGAATCCTATGGACCTGTGAACCTTCTGGATCTTTATATCATCACAAACCTGATCTGCCCCTAGCACAGGCAACCAACTGTACTGCCCCCTGATTGTAGAAAAAGGAGAAGCCCTTTTCACATTGTCCTTTTAAACCTGAAGAAGGCTCCTCCAGCAATGTATGGGGGGCACAGGAACGTGCTGCTTCCTGGCGACTGCCTTGCTGGGCTTCAGAAAGAGGTTTGCTGAGGAGGGAGATGGAAAAACAAAGGGGAAGTAGAAATGAGGGCAGTTACACCTTGGTCCGCTTTGAGGATACGGAAAGGTAACTGCCGAGTGCTAGCAATCTTTAACACCCTCATTATTAGGAGGTTTTTAAATTTTATTCATGTGGGTCATATTCAACCTGACAAGTCATGTAGCGATTAAAAATTGGAATGCTGCAACAACAGTGTTAGAATTAGGATCAGTGACTGGTTTAACTCTCCCTGACAAGGAAAGCCTGGCAAATGACTCGGTTCCAGCCAGTAGGGAATCTTCAGCCTCACTGCACACTACCAATGCATCCTGACATGCCTCGTCAAGACAGCCAACATGGGCCTAGCAGATGCCCTCTGAAAGTTTCCTCTACTTGCTTTTCTTGCTCCTGTACAGTTTGTCCCTGGACTCAGGAGTGTACTTCAGCACGCACCTTGGGTGCATTTGTTGACTAATCGCATAAAGGCTGGAGGTAAGAAATTTGCCTTCTGGATGTGCTTTGTCCTCCTCACCTTCCTGGAAAATCAGGAATCAAGGACTCCAAAGTGGGAGGTTTCAGAGCCCAGGTTCCTCTGTGATCAAATAGTAGGAGAAGCTGCTAGAAAGAACGACTGTGGAGCAGTTACCTGATAACAGAGGACTCAGTTTTCTATTGCAGTACGTGGTCTCTGCCATGGGTCCTACACCATTCAGACAATCTCAATGATATCTTAGATGATGATTTTCCTCCCCTGGTATCTCTCTCTTTCTCCGTAATAACACACTGCCCTTTGTGCAGTTGCAGGACAGATACCCTTGATGTGATGTTTGAAACATGGATGGCTTAATATCTATATTACAGTATTGACTGATTTTTTTATATCCTGGAGGAACACACCTCTTGGCACTTAAAATATAAAAAACAGGTGACTTTTTAACATAAACGAGGTCTACAGGTGGTAGAATTAGCACTCAGTCTGTTATCCTGCATGCAAGGCAGTCTCAGCCACCAGCGGATACAAATAGAAAGCATTTTGAGGTAAGCAGACTGAAAGCTGGAGTTCAGAATTGTACTTTCAGGATATGTACTGCATGCAGCATTTCCCTGGACAGAGAGGCAGGGATGGGAACAGATTTTGAAGAGCGTTGGCAGAGGTCCTGGATTCGGCAGGTGAGACGGGGCTGGATTCCTTCACAGCTCTCCTGTGGGCATCTGCAGCATCAATTTTAGCAGGTGGGCAACCTATTGACTTCCTCTGTTTACTTCAGCTTACAAGATTGCGAGGGTTGAGTATAGCCTTCAGGTGAGTAGCTCTATAACACTTATGTGCCCCTTGGGGGAAGGAATCATTCCCTCCCATGCCAGCGACTGAGACTGGTGGTGAGATTTTAGCCAAATATAGCACCAACAATACTGCTTGTTCTGTTGGCTAGAACATCTGAAAGTAAAGAAGTTCAAGTTCTTTAAAATAAACAGGAGTTTGAGGGGTTTATTAGTTCCATAACTAAATACAGACAAGAGAATTTAAAATGTTAGTGGAGTGCTCCACTCAGCCCAATCCACGTGGCTTTCCAGTGTAGACTTTGAAGATGCAATTACAGGCACACTGTGTCTCTGATAAAACACTAATTTTTTGCCAGTAGAAGAGAAACTACTGAGCTCTTTATTAATGTTCATGGTATGCTTATATATAGTCACAAAATAAAGAGGTATTTTCAGCCAGCCAGAAAGCACACAGCCCAAGAGCCAATCCAGTAGTCAAGGCAATGCCTTGAATTCAGCAGTAGTGAAAGGCCAGCCACATCATTTTTTCATTCACCACGAAGGATCACAAAAACCTGAGCTGGTAGAAGCTTGTCACCCCACACAGTTCATGTTTTCTCATTAAAATGGAAATTCCATCAAGTATCAAAATGCCCTGGCTGATCGACACATGCCATTCATCTTCAGTTCAGTCCTACTGCTCTCTTGGAAGCAAGATGAGTGTTTTGGGGTTCTGAATTAAAATGCCATGATTATTATTAGAGTAATTTCTAAGGACATCACCAGGAATGTTTTAAATAGGTCAGGTATTGCCCCTGCCCTGTCTTTCACTAAGTTCATGCAAAATCAGCTATATACAACTACATACAAGGAGATAGGGGCACACAACATTAACCCAGTTACCAGTGAGTATCCTAGCATTTGCAAAGGCTAATAATTTAGTAGAACTATTTGCTAAATCAGGTGTTTCTCTGTGACATCTGAACAACCATCAGAGTGCATGGGAAATGTTTTCACAGTGCTTTCACCAGGAAACACAACACACGCCTCCCATTCAGAGCAAAGGGACTCTCTCACAAGGAACGTGGTAGATTTTTGTCAGGTTCTTCATGTGCTTTGCACACACATCTACCTTGGAAAGTGGAATGCTGAGTGAGGAGCACTGAGCTAAGAAGACAGTTTCACTGTTAATCTGTTTGTGGCAGTCTGCTAAATGAAGGCTCTTCTGTTGAAGGGTACTGCTTGGTAACTGTTTTTTAAGACCTGGGTGGACACTGGGGAGCATTGCAAGGGGTACTGCTGGAAATAGTTAGCCAAACAGTCAGAAAAGGGCTGCTGCTGAGGCAAGTAAATTAAAGAAAAATAAAGTAATGTAAATTAAAAGTAAAGTGAAAGTAAAGTGAAGTCAAGTAATGTAAAAGTAAAGTAATGAGAAAGGAAAGTCAAGTCAATTCAAGTCCAGTAAAAGTATAGTAAAGTAAAGTAATGTAAAGTAAAAGTAAAGTGAAGTAAATTAATGTAAAATTACAGTAAAGTAAAAGAAAAGTAATGTAAATTAAAAGTAAAATAAAAGTAAAGTGAAGTAATGTAAAATTAAAGTAAAATAAAGAAAAAGGCAAGGCAAGTCAATTCAAGTACAGTAAAAGTAAAGTAAATTAAAAGTAAAGTAAATTAAAGTGAAGTAATGTAAAATTAAAGTAAAGTAGAGTAAAGTAAAAGTCAAGTCAATTCAAGTACAGTAAAAGTAAAGCAAAGTAAAAGTTCAAACCACAGCCAGAAAGGAATATTCAATACCTCTAGAGACATTTGTGGCCAAAGCTTTAAACAAAAACTGGGGAGACCAAAATGGCCACGGTTGTGCTGAAACAAGAGAACAAGTGCACATGAGATGGCTGGTTATGGTTTTGTCTTGTCCTAATCCCTCTCAGACTGATTGTATACAAAGTTAAAAAACTCTGAGCTCATACACATCTACAGGTCAAATGGCAAAGGCCAGTCTTAATGCACTAAGAAAGCAGACTGGGAAAAGCCACTGTTAATTTGCTGCCTTCAGTGACAGGAACCTGCTGGTTCCCACCAGTCGTGCCCTGGCAGCTCAGCCTACCGAAAAAGTAGATGAGCAAAACAACCGTTGCATTGAAAGCTGAGGAAGCACACAACCCAGAACGAAGGAGGCTGATGCTCAGAAAGCTCCACAAATACAGGACTCAAAATGCAACAGCAATCTTCTTGCAATTAGGCAGTTACCAGGCACTAGTAAGTGCAAAAGCCCAAGCCAAGCCCAGGTTCTTTTGTGGACAAACAGTTCTGACAAAGTTAGTCAGAGTGAGATAATCCAAGCTCAGGAAAATCAGAGAGACCTGGCTTACAGTACGAAGACCTCGGGATGATCTTTAAGGTCTTTTCCAGCCTCATCATTACTGTGAGACTGTGGTACTGTACTCAAGTTCCACCTAACTCCCTGAAAGTCTTCAAAGTCTTGCCCTATGCTGCAGATCGCAGTTGGCTGTCTGCCTAGACAGGGTGCTAAACTACTTTTCTATTGCTGTAGATTTAATCAATCCTGAGAGTAATAAAGAGCATTTATAAAGATGTTGTTTATGGGTATAGTGCTGCATATTGGTAATACATAAGGGTATTAAGAATGTGTTTGTTCCCCAGACAACAGTCGGTTAGACAGTCAGCATTTGGACAACATAGATGTCAGATGTTAGGGCTACTTGGTTGGGTTTAGGTTGGACTGGATGATCTTTGAGGTCTTTTCCAGCCTCACCATTCCTGTGATACTGCGATACCTGCCTAGGTCCACCTTGCTGCAGATGCTCTTTCACAACGCAGGGTGAAGATCAAGTGAGAGTGACTGATGACCAGAGACCCACTTGTACCCAAGGCCGTAACTGGATCATTGTTCCAGTACTTCCCTTCGTAGATGCATGGTTATTTGGGATTGTTCCTGGTGCTTGTCCCCTCTCTGTTGTAAGCAGGAGCTAATGTGATCTTGCTTGTTTGCAAATTACAGTGACACTTCATACACAGATTTGACTTAGGCTCCAGTCTGTTTCAACAAAATAGGAAGAGAGTGATCTCTTTCTGCCTATTTTAAGAACATACCTTTTTAATCAATTAATTTCAATGGGGAGGAAAATAAAGTGTCCCTTTGCCACGAAGTCCAGCTGTTGAATTGCGATAGGTGAAATTCTGGCTGTCTTAACATTAAAACTAGGATCACAAATAACATTTCCTATGTTAATTTAAGTTGAAAGAAAGGATTCTATCATTTCTTCAGCAATAACTTGGGGTTATGCTTTTTAAATTTCAGATATCAGTTTGAATCTCGAGTTCTAATGGGAACACGCCTGCAAGAAACCTTAAAATAGATTGCAGTGTTTATTTTGGGATAACACATATATTTTTTTCTATCTGATATTGACCAATAAAGAAAGAGTTAAATATGATTTTTGAAGGCATTTTAGTCATAACGGTGATCTCTTTATGTATCAGTGGGTCAATAGTTCAGTAAAAGAAGGAACTATAACTTGAATAGACACTAATTAAAAGAATCAATTCTCATCCTACTACATATGTCCAGTCATATTAACACATTTCTAGATTTCTTACTCAGTGGACTAGTCAAGATTAAAGGATTTGCTAATATGGATGAACTGAGTATGCTTCCAAACTGACTGAGCAAATTTGTGAACAAATTAGTTCATTTAAAATTGACAGTGAAAGATTGATTTTGCACAGAATGAGTTACCTAAGGTATTCATCATTTCCTCTGCTCCCATACGCAGGCTGGAGATCTGCTTCGCTTTTCTTTTCGATGGTAATAGGACTGCTTACTGAGTACCTTTATTTTACAGCTGTGATTGCAGCCTGTCATTCTTTTAATTTAGACATATTTTAGCTCCCATAGACCTTCAGAAATAACTTCCTTAAAAGCCTCAGTCTAATGACTCATTACATGGGCTCCTCAATTCAACCACAGTACTTTAAATTATAATGCAAGGGGAAAAAATTGCTAATTACACAGAAAAAGATCCAATTACTCTGGAGACCGTTTGATTCATTATTCAGATTGTTTTTGGGTGTGGGGGACAGAAGGATGTCTCTAAACACGGGGTTATGTGTCCGCATATTGCCAATGGCTCTCAGATGTCAGATTTGCCATGGCTTTGATAGCTCCTGTCATAGCTTCAGCTGGTATGCAGTACTGGGATCATAGAAATGCACCCTGTTTTTCTTACGTATGCCATGAAATCTATAATATAATGTGGGTAAATAGCGTGTATTTTGGAGAAGGCTGAAAGCCTGCCTACTCAACAAGGGTTTTACCCACTCTAAATTTAAAATACCTGACCGGGAATTCACTGCTTCGTATATTTAATGTCATCAAGGAGCAAACTGTGGAGCCTAAGAGATGTCTGATTGAGGCTTTTACAAACCAGCAGCTGGACCAGTCCTGCTCTGTGCAGTAACAGCCAGCAGAACCAGCCCTTAAGTCTTACGGATTTCAGGGATTTCTTGTTTGTCATGAAACAGTGATGCACTGGAGGCATGATCTGCTGGGGGGGGATATTCTCTGGAATAAAGGAAAGTGATGACAGCTGCTGAAATCTGTGAGAATGGCGAGTCAGTAGCACAAGTCCAGGGAGAGAAACTTGTACGTAGGAAGCACGAAGAATATCACAGTGACAGTAGTGATGCTACTGTCTATGCACTTAACTCTATGCACTTAAAAGACAGCTTCTGGGCTCCCCATTTTAGCACTTGATGGGTGATAGATTTTTAACTCCACAGATGCCCTTGATTAAGGGTATAAAAATCTTAACTTGAAATCAGAAAATCTACAGTAGTGACACAGAAAAGTAGCCTTTCTGAGAAAGCTGCTAGTCTCTTCTAAGAGCATTCTCTAAAATCTCACCTTGAGCTACAACGTCCCACCCAGCACAAGCCTGCTCAGCTTCCCAGTCGTTTACAGCATTTTCTCCCATAATAAATAGATAATAATAATAAACACATGCTTTGCTGCTGCCTCTGAATAGTTCTGGTGATTCAGCTGTTCTCCTCCAAACACACAAACTGCTTTTATAGGAAAANTTCTAAGAGCATTCTCTAAAATCTCACCTTGAGCTACAACGTCCCATGGCTCAGATTTTGTCACCTGCCAAAAAATACCAAGTCATGAAGCCATATGATGGGTTATGTGATATTACATGGCAGCTATTTACCTTAAAAAGATTGCTCATTAAATGAAGAAACACTTTCCACCCTATGAAAGCTTGTATGATACACTGATTGCCCCTATTTCCCATGCTTTGATGTTAGGTCTTTACATACAGGTATAGGAAGAGACAATTTTTACATCATCTATTAGTGCTACCCAGAAGTTGAGGCTATTACATCATCAATATGTAATTAGGTCTTAATTTCAAGAAAAATATTGCCTGCTTCAAAAATAAATTGTATAGTACCCTTTTTTCATCTATTTTACTCAACAGAGGAGTACAAGTTGTGCCAGCCAATGCTTCAGTTTTCACTTTTAATTTGAAGTTTCAATGAGGAATAAAAAAACCCCCTGTAAATCTGTTGGCTGTCGTTGCTAAAAGACGCCAAAGCCATCTAAGCTATGCAACGGGGATAAAACCTCTGATACAGTCTTCATAAACCTCAGAGTCAAATTATTGAACTAGAAATGCGCAATACACAGATTATCGAGTTCATTTTCTTCTCTTTGGTGAGGCTTTTTCCAATCTCATCTGAAAATTTGGCTCAGTCCTGATCCCTTAAAATTCCGCTAGCTCTCCCACATTAGCATTTTCATAGTTCCTGTTTATCACCGTGCTTAGAATTGTTGCACTGTGATAGAAAGAATTATTTCTGAAGACATAAGTAAGCCTGTTATCCACATGAATAAGGAAGATAATACGGGGAATCTGGCTGAAATGCACAGCCTGGGTGTAAAATCAGTGTGTTTCTTTCATGCTTATTCCTTTGTCACACAGCCGTTGGGGAGGGCTCCACAACGCGCTCTGTACACGTCCTGGATTGGTTTGCCACAGGTTCATCCTTTCAGCGCATTTTATTTTGCTGGTAAGGCCATTATTGCTTTCTGGCAGAATTTGAGGCACACAATAGCTCCATTCGCTTGTCCTGTATTAATTGAATAGGATTTCAGACCAGCTCCACATAGGATTTGGGAAAATGGAAGAGTAGGCTGAGCCTATGTGTTCCTTAGCAAAAATTCATGTTGGCTGCTTCAGATGTATTTTAACAGAATTGATGTTGTGCAATTTATCTGTTGAGTGCTGGTTTTGACAAGACCTGTTTAGAGTGTGAACAGATGTCTTGCTGGACTATGCAGACTGCATGCTGTAAAAGCACTGGACTACCTACCTTAGCCAAGTTAAGCAAAACCTAGGCTAACTAAATCTTAATGGACGTAATTGCTGCTGTGCTATTTATCTCTTGAGTGCTGGTTTTGACAAGACTGGTTTAGAGTGTGAGCATCTATGTTCCTGGAGTGTGCAGACTGTTTGCTATAAAATCACTGACCTACCTCAGCCAAGTTAAGCAAAATCTAGGCTAACTAAATCTTAATGGACTTAATGGCTTTTGGTCTTTTCTCCCTGGACACTGGAGACAGCACAAGGGGTCACAGTCTTCAGCTCCATCAGGGAGGTTTAGACTTGACATCAGGAGAAGGTTTTTCACTGAGAGAGTGATCTGGTTTTGGAACGGGCTGCCCACGGAGGTGGTCGAGTGGCCGTCTCTGGAGGTGTTCAAGGTCAGGCTGGATGCAGTGCTGAGTGGCATGAGCTAGATGTCAGGTGTTAGGGTTACTGGGTTGGTTTTAGGTTGGACTGGATGATCTTTAAGGTCTTTTCCAGCCTCACCATTACTGTGAGTCTGTGATCTGTTGAGTGCTGGTTTTGACAAGACCTGTTTAGAGTATGAGCAGCTATGTTCTTGGACTATGTGGACTGCATGCTGTAAAAGCACTGGACTACCTATCTTAGAAAGTTAAGCAAGATCTAGTCTAACTAAATCTCAATAAACTTCTTTGTCCTAAAGTCTTCCAAGTGAAAAGTGCTTAGCCCTTACATTACAGATGCATTTCTTTGCAGAGTCAGTTGCATCCTTAGATTCTTGTTTTACCAGAAAAAAATGCAGCAGATTCCACCTCCAGGGATGCTCCTAGAACTCTATCATTTTGTGTTCATCCCTTGGATTTAGAGCGGCGGTTTTTTAAATCTCCTTTAGTGTGTCCCTCCCACTGCAGCAAATCTGTGCAGAGGTTTTTAACAACNTAGGCTAACTAAATCTTAATGGACGTAATTGCTGCTGTGCTATTTATCTCTTGAGTGCTGGTTTTGACAAGACTGGTTTAGAGTGTGAGCAGCTATGTTCCTGGAGTGTGCAGACTGTTTGCTATAAAAGCACTGACCTACCTCAGCCAAGTTAAGCAAAATCTAGGCTAACTAAATCTTAATGGACTTAATGGCTTTTGGTCTTTTCTCCCTGGACACTGGAGACAGCACAAGGGGTCACAGTCTTCAGCTCCATCAGGGAGGTTTAGACTTGACATCAGGAGAAGGTTTTTCACTGAGAGAGTGATCTGGTTTTGGAACGGGCTGCCCACGGAGGTGGTCGAGTGGCCGTCTCTGGAGGTGTTCAAGGTCAGGCTGGATGCAGTGCTGAGTGGCATGAGCTAGATGTCAGGTGTTAGGGTTACTGGGTTGGTTTTAGGTTGGACTGGATGATCTTTAAGGTCTTTTCCAGCCTCACCATTACTGTGAGTCTGTGATCTGTTGAGTGCTGGTTTTGACAAGACCTGTTTAGAGTATGAGCAGCTATGTTCCTGGACTATGTGGACTGCATGCTGTAAAAGCATTGGACTACCTATCTTAGAAAGTTAAGCAAGATCTAGGCTAACTAAATCTCAATAAACTTCTTTGTCCTAAAGTCTTCCAAGTGAAAAGTGCTTAGCCCTTACATTACAGATGCATTTCTTTGCAGAGTCAGTTGCATCCTTAGATTCTTGTTTTACCAGAAAAAAATGCAGCAGATTCCACCTCCAGGGATGCTCCTAGAACTCTATCATTTTGTGTTCATCCCTTGGATTTAGAGCGGCGGTTTTTTAAATCTCCTTTAGTGTGTCCCTCCCACTGCAGCAAATCTGTGCAGAGGTTTTTAACAACTAGGTTGGGTTTTTTTTTTTATTTGGGTTATTTGCTGCTGCTTTTTGTTTATTTTTTAATAAGGCTTTTATGAAATCCTATATTGTGCATTCTTCTGCCTGTTACTGTATTTATTATTAAAGTTGAATAACTTACTAATGAAAAAAGACAAGCACTCATCTGCAGGGTACTATGTCTTTGGGTAGTTCCACTTGCATGGCTATCTTTAGATATAACACATGTTCACCCAAACACTTACGCACACAGATGAAGACACGATACCCACTAGAGAGATCAGAACAGAGTCTTTAAATTCATCATTTTAGGAAATAAATTTCTAAATGACTTCCAATCGTTAAAAGCTAAAATATCCTACCCCTCCCACCTCCTCCAGATACCTTGTAAATCAAGATTTAGCCAGAAATATCACTTGCCAAACTCCAAATCCTGTGAAAAGGGAGAGCTTTTTCTACTGCAGTGTTACACAAATGTAAGGCAGGACAGAATTTAACCTCATGTGTCAAAGGAGCATCAGGCCTTCCGTGCTTTTGGTTTTGATTAAAATCATTATTGTTTAGCTGTACACTATATTTATGAAGAAAAAAAAAACATGAAAGAAAAGAATATATTTTAAACATTAGGAAATTGAGGCAAATAGAAAGGTTAAAGAAAACTATTTCATAAAACGGCATGTAAACATGTGGAATACGTTACCCAAGACAAGAGAGGTAACTTAGAACATATGTTTATGAATCAGTATGTTCAAAAGAGAACAAGATGAGTTTCTAGACAAAGAGAGAATAGAGTGTGAGGAATGCAGGAAATTAGAGATGGAAAAAAAAAGCAGAAAGGTCAGTTATATGAGGATTAGTAGCTTTTAACAGAGCAAGGCTGGGAGCAGGTGGAGTTCCCACCCTGGTCTGAATGGCAAATGCACAGCCGGTTTGTACTTCAAGCTCATATCCTTTCTGCAGGAGCCAAGGGGGTGGGGAGGATAGTCTTCAGCCATAGTTGAAAACTTAACAGCAAAATATAAGAGGTGGGTTGAGATCTTTACTGTTTCTAGAGTTTTGCTGTCAGCATTCCTATCTCTGAACATGTCTTCCTCTGTTGAATGAGGTGTTTCTCCCCTTACAATTATCACAGTCTCACAGTACTGATGAGGCTGGAGAAGACCTTAAAGATCATCCAGTCCAACCTAAAACCAACCAAGTAACCCGAACACCTGACATCTAGCTCATGCCACTCACCTCTTCATCCAGCCTAACCTTCAGTAAAATTAAACCATCACAAGCAAACAGTAGAATTGGCAATGGCTCCACAGGTAATGAACACCTGGTGACTAAAGACCTTGACTTCCTACCATGCTCTTTCTTCAAGACAGCCTAAAATACAGCAGCCACTTTAGATGCTCTCTTTCCTGTACAGTACTTTCAGACCTCTCTCCCAAAGACAGGCTTTGCCCATTCAGTGGAAGACTTACATAGCATTGGAGGGCAGCACATCATTCCTCGGATCATCTCTGCATTACTCTCAGAAGAGAGACAGCAAATTATGTCAGAAGAAAGTCATAAATCCAAACCCTAGTTGAGCATCATTCCAGAATACCCAAACCATGCTTCCCAAAAGCACCAGTTCATCCACATGACCTGATAGAGTTTTACCATTCAGAAGATTTCATTTCTGAATAGACCTCCCCAAGAACACCTCACACGCCTCTGATAGTCCAATCCCCTTGGATTCTCTGTCCATCCTCAAGAATGTTTTGTTTATCTGGATGAAGATAATATTAGTAAGCACTCTAGACTGACTGCTGCCCTGCATTCCACATCCTGACACCTTCTTCCTTTGATGTTCTGCATGTTGTAATAGTTGTTTCCACAGCCTGTGCTTTGTTTATCTCTCTGATTGACTGCCAAGTCAAAAAGCAATGCATGGCTACAGTTGTGTTGGTGGCAACTTCATAATGTTTTGGCTGGCACGCACACTAGATCGGTTTTGGCCAGTTCAAAGGTTTAGAGCTTCTTTAAAATAGGGAATTGGTATCCAATAGGAATTTTTCAGTAAACTAAATAATACACCTTTCTGTTTAGTGCAAATCTTGTTCAAAAAGACTGGCATTTTCCCTTGGCATTGATTCAAAATAAAGATTTAAAATATCCTTGTGGAAAAAAAAGCAAGAGAAATCTGCAGGAAGTGAATTCCTGGTGGGGAGGTTTATAATCAGGGAAGTCTCTGGGTGAGTGAAGTTCACAATATGTGTTCAGCATCATCCCTTACTCAGGTGGAAACGCGTTATGGCATGTGAACATGTACATGGACTGACAGGGCCACAACACCATGCAGGGCATGCGGAGGATCACCGGAGCACTGATGCTATTCCAAGGCATTGCCCTGCCTGCTCCAGCACCAGGCTTAGCCTCTCTCAACATCAAATATTTTTCTCTGCAGGGGTTTCTCTGCAGATGGAAGAGGCTAAAATCCCTCCCTCCTTCCATCCACTACCCTGGTTGATGTCTGCTTCCCTTGTTTGCCCAGGCTGTATAGCAATGTCCTTGTACCTGCTGGTGCTGTCACGTATGAACCCTACCTGATAACCCTGGCTACCGTGTCTGCTGCCCCTTCTTCATTGTAAATCATATTTTATATAGAAGCATTACCTTTAGCCCTCCGTTTTGTTGCAGGAGGTGGGATGTTGGAGGACTGGATGCTTTTGTTCAGTGGTGGTTTCCTGTGCTGTTAAGTGGCAGCAGATGGTCGCACTGCAGTGAGATGAGGTCTGGCCATGGTCCTCCCGGCAGGAGCAAGAGCACTCAGCTGTCCCTTGTATCCAAAATGGTTTTATCAGGAAAAGTTGGAGAAGAAGATAAAGAATTTGATTTCACTATAGCAGCTCCCCCACGTTCCTGCATCTGTCATGGTCTGCTGTCTAAAGAACCACCACCCTAGGAGAGCCCTAGATACCCAGGGAGAGGGTGTGCTGGGCTGTGCATTACGCCTGCTCCGAACGATATGGGTCTTGCCTTATGTTCCATGGATGCCCAGTTTCCATTAAAGGTTTGTATTTATTTCATGGACCTTTACAGGTCTCCCTTTGTCCATGAAGGGAGATTTCAATGAAGTGAGGTTTCTTTCTGTTTTCCTTGATCTGGAGCTCACCGTTTGACTCTGTGAGCTGGGATGCTACACAACATACTCCAGCAGTTCACTGTGCAACACAAACCACCTTGTCTCTGGCATAGCCTCAGGGTGTGCTGTCGCTTGTCTCTTTGGCTTGGTAAAGCCCAAGCAGGTTCCACTACCAGAAATCCCACAGAACCTATCCCTGCTATGTCGTCATTACGAAGCGATCAGTCGGAGTGATAGATGCCTAACTGGCAAGTGCAAGCAATGCCTGCAACTGTTCCCTGGAACAGCATTCTTAATACACTAGAAAGCTTGGATCACTGAGGTGGAAGCAACTGCAAGTTTAGATGGGCCATACAATACATTAAATCACAGCATCTTTCTCAGCTCTTGATTCATCACTAACATTTTGAGCTAAACAATGTTTATGAGTGGTCAGTGAAGACGCCTGGCATCAGCTCCCTCCTTGCACCAAGTAAGCCCACATCTATGCCACAGATGGATAGATAGACATCTGTATTTATCTCTAGTCAGACTCAGATCTGTGCTCGTATGGAGCTGCCTTAAATCTATTTGAGATTATTTACTTCCAACAAAAAGAGACAACAGTGACTCTAGGTGGCAAATCAGTCATTTTAGCTGTTTTCACTGTGTAAACCATGAAGTGTGGCTTGGGAAAACCAACGCTTCTCCACCCCAAGGTAAATACACCGTGGTAATTATAGCTCCGATTTCCCAGCAACCATAAACTTTCTCAGATGAGTTGGTTTAGTGCAGTAAAGACTGCTGACTGTGACCTTTAAAAGGGGTGTGGAGACACTCAAACGCCTTGAGCAGTGTGCCACTTGCTCATCACTCTGAGTATTGGAATAGCAGAAGGATTCCTGCTCCCACTCTCTGCAGACCGTTCCAGATCGATGTGGAAGAATGTTCTCAGCAGCAAAGGAGAAACCCAGCCATCCTATCCATGTCTGTCAATTAGTCAATCAGCAAAAACGTGTTTTCTCAGCACACTCCTCTCTTCCCTTCAGTGTGCATTCGGGAAGGTCGTCCCATCACAGCACATCCCGACACAATGGAAGTTGTGCATCGGCATGACTGTGGCTTCCACGACTGCGGTCTAGATGAGGTTCTGATAAACTCTCGATGAAATGCCCTATTGTAGTGTCAAATTGTTGTGGTATGTCCACATAATTTCTGTTCTGAGATGTCTGTATTAAAACCTGCAGTGAATGTCTGACAGCCTTCAGTCTGTCCTTTAGAGTGTTGCTGAATTCATTTCAAGTACAGTCATTGTTGTGTGGTAGGAAAGAACATCTCTTTAATCAATATAAAGATTGAACTGTTTTACTCAGCAGTCTGTCTTTTGCATTTGGGCAGAAAAATGTGGACATGCTCCTCCTAAACAATACCTATGCATGCCATGCTGGGGTGCTGACAGATGGACGTTGTGTATTTACCAACTCCCCCCTGTGGTTTCTTTGCTGTTGGATGTGACATTCCTCAGATGTCTGTTTTATGAATGTCAAAGACCACATGGCTATTTTGCAAGGAGTAGAATTGTTAAAACAAAATCTTGGCCCAAGTTTCTAGTTTAGTTTTTGTTTCCAAAGTTCTGTTACCAAGTCCAGGACAGATCTTTCCAAAACTGAACATTCCCTGTCAGTGTGACACCTTTTAATTCTAATAATGAATTACCAGTAGTTCGCTCTGTTCTATACTTAATGTTTTCACCTGATCTAGTTTCTAAGCAGCGCTGCCACAACAGGAGCAGTATAGGATTTTACTTGATTTATCAAACTAATGAGTTAGTTTTATTGTAAGTGATTAAATGTGTTTTACTTTTTAAAGCACAGGAACTGAAAAGAAATGCATTGTTACAATCTGAAAATAACTAGAAAGATAAGTTCATTAACTTGCCTACACTTGTGCATCATAAAAACCTTGTTAAAAATTACTCCCTAGCCTGCTGTATTAGCTTCTTTATGAGGTAATTTCTCCATACTGTAATAAGATTTTTCTTTTACTCTCCAGTGCATATTAAACCCACTAATCTTCTTTTATAAACTATAGTTTCAGCCACTTTTGCAATTTACTCACTTTAAAGATATTCTCCTATTAATATTAAAGGTGGCAAACGCACACACAAACTTTGCAGAGCAGTCCTCGAGATTTACGGCACAATCTCACAACGGCGTTGCAATAGCACAAAAGGGACAAAGCAGGAGCTGTCAAGTCTGTCTCACGACAAACCAAACAGTCTTTGTCCCAGTAGAATTATTTTCCCATCCCATTTATCCCGCGAATGAACTGTGGACGTGTTTTACCCTTTCCGAGCATAAACACAAAGTCTGAATATTCAGTTCACGGGGGTCTAGACAATTTGCATAGGCGCAGGGAATTAAGGACTTCTTTCACCGAGGTGTCGCTGCCGTTGCTTACCAGCATCCACACCACCCAATTCAAATGAGCCATCCCAGAGTAATCCCGTAGAGGAACGGGTTCTAGGTCACTAATTCTGTTTGTGTAAAAGTAGTGGCAATATTTCCCTTGAGCCACAGTGGAGCGGTACAACTGGTTGAGCATGGGCTTCATCGGGGAAAATACAAATGAGCTATAAATTAACATTTGCTTCTTTTCAGCTGTAAAATAAGGCAATTCCAAAAAATATTCTCTCTACAGAGTGCTGGTAATTCATTCTCATTATTATCATAATTATGAGGATGATTTTTAATAGGATGATGATTTTTATTGTCATGTGAAGTACAGCCATCCCTTGCCACAGCTCAGGAGGCCCTGGAGGTTAGAAGCTGGACAATCTATGAGAAACCTTGCTGTACAGTACTGAGGAACCATACTTCAATTTAATACTAAATTTTGCAAAGCGTGAGAGCCAGTTTATCCCACACTTCCTATTATTCTTTTTAATGCCATATGATCTACCTCAGTTTTCTAAGATGAAGCTCCTGACACATCAGTGTAATTTCAAGGTACAATGGAGAGTGAGGCAGAATATGGGCATGCTGGTCAGACAGCCACATAGGCATCACCTGCAAGCACAGTTCTGTCATTCAGGCATAACCCTGGTCACTAAAAGATACCTAACAATTAAATCATGCATATTCGGTTACACTCAGCATAAGAGATGACTAAGCCAATGCTCTCTCACACAAGGCTGAGATCACTACACTGGATCACTCACAGTGCTCTTCAACAAGGAGCCATCCCATGAGTTGTGGGGCAAATCCACTCTTCACTGAGACAGTGTAAAAGACAACAAGTTGGGAGAGAAACCTGTAGCCCTTTCTGTTTCTCTGTTGATTGGTGTGCCAGCATTGCTAGCATTTATGGATGCTTAGTAAGTTACTTTCTGGCTTCCGTGGGGAAAGTTGGTGGAAAACCAAGGGATACCCTGGAGTCATGGAAAAACAAGGGATATCTGCACCCGTTGCACAAAACAGGTATTGATCTGACACAAGCACGTAAATTTGAGGTGCCATAATTTCTGGGGCAAGAAGACAGATACTTCTGGCTAACAGAATAAAACTCTCTTTTCTTCACAGTGTCACACTGTTCCTGCAAAACTGAAGTCAAGACAGCACAGAAATGCAGACTTCTAATGTGCACCAAAAATATACGTACCCACAAAGTCAGAGGTGACCATAGATGAAGGTACAATAGAACCATAGGATCATCCAGGTTGGAAAAGACCTTTGGGATCATCAAGTCTAACCATAACCCTACTCCTCAAAGTTTACCTCTAAATCACAGTCCCCAACACCACATCTAAAGGACCTTTAAAGTAGACTAAGTGTAAAGCCTCCTATCAGTGTGACTTTGTGTAACATCTCTAGTTTTTGGAAGGGGAAGAATAGCTCTGTAAGTTGTGCCCTTTCCCAAAACCACTTCCACAGTGAATCTTACATAAGGAAAAAGTCACTGGACTAATCTACAACATATTTATTCAAAGCTGTCCTCTGGCAAAATTCACACGAATTACATCATCGCAAGAGGACCGCTCTGAAAACAGAAGTGGTTTTACTGTTTGAGAGGCATTATTGTAAGTCGACTGATCACTATTGGAGAAATCTTTATGGCTCCATTCTAGTTGTCTGCCTCAGATTTGAAACACGCACCCTAGTAAATCGTTCAAGCGTTGGGTGTTGACACGTTATAGGAAAATACGCATGCAATCGGGCTCATGCAATCTGATACCTTACAGCTGAAAAAGGAGAAAAAACCCCCAAGACTTGTTGAAAACCATTGTTTAAAGATGTTCCCAGGGAAGGGGGGGCAGGGAAAGAACTAGCACCAGCTGATTAAATTAAAATCTGAAAAAAAATAAAGCTGGTGTATTTGTTATTTGATATTTTCTGGAAAAACAAATATTGCTTGCATTTAACTTCCAGAATTCGGTCAGTTTTAATTACATTCATTTAACGACATTTTAATTGTGTGATATGGACGTATTACTAGGAACCACGCTTTGGACAGGGAGATCAGTTCCAAAAGCCTTACAAAACCTTTTCAGAGCATTTGTTACCTCCACACTCCAATAAAAATGCACAAATGTCCAAGCACCGTTCGGTTTAGAAGTCACCCGATCTCTTCTGAACCTTCACGTGGTTTTGAATTGATAAAACCATATTAACTGGAGCTGGGAAACACACCCAGTCCACAACAATTATTCGAGTGTTTGATTTGTTGGTTCTTTGTAAGACCTCTCCGATTATTATTTCACAACCCTTTCTGAGTGACAAAAGCAAAGGGGACCTTTAGCAATGGTTGCTCCATTTTGCAAGCGACGGGAAGAGAAGAAATTTCTCAATTAAAATGTTCTGATTCGGGACACTAAACACATCTGGTTGCTGAAATCTGTGAAGACGTGGTAACAATGAAGTCAGTGACACTCAGCACTTCACCCAGCCTAACCCTGAACACCTCCAGGGACAGTGACTTGACCCCCTCTGTGGGCAGCCCGTTCCAAACCCGGATCACTCTGTCAGTGAAAAACCTCTTCCTAATGTCAAGTCTAAACCTCCCCCAATGGATGGAGCTGAAGACTGTGACCCCTTGTCCTGTCTCCAGTGTCCAGGGAGAACAGACCGACCCCTGCCTGACTCCAGCCCCCTTTTAGGTAGTTAGAGACAGCGATCAGGTCACCCCTGAGCCTCCTCTTCTCCAGGCTAAACAGCCCCAGCTCCATCAGCCTCTCCTCGCAGGGCTTATGTGTCTGCATTCCTACCAAACCTATGGCCCCAAACCAAGAATCACACTCAGGCAAAGACCAGAAGCTCAAGCACAGGGATGTGCATACCTTACAGATTGCACAGAAACACAGCAGCTGCAGGCAAACCCTTGTCGATAAGGGATGTACTGCTGTCCTTCCCAACAGAGACACAGAGGACCCACAAAATAATTTACCACAGTAACACCATGTCTCAGTGACCTGTAAAAAGTTAGCTGAGTTACATTAATGGGTGATGAGCCTTCTTGACCTAAAGCACAGATGTTACTCTCTTTCAGACATCTTATATGTACATCTCTTTAAAGGACCGAGCCGTTCCCAACAGAATATTTGTACCAAACCTTTTAAGGTTCACTCACATTTATTTTCTTTTATATTTTTCTCACCCTTAAAGGTCATTTCACAAAAGAGATCAAAAGGAAGATTTTCCATTCCTCCTCTGCAGGTGGTCAGCAGCAGATTAACTACTAACAGAGACTTCAATACATAAATCTGGATGACTTGTTTTACACAGCGAGGCGGTGTGACTGTCTTCTGCTTTGTTTGCATACATTCAGTTTTATTAAAAACTGCCTCCATGAATTTGCTTCCCAAATGACTCCGCACAATTCTCTCTCCAAAATCGCTGCTTTGAAGAAATCTTCTGTTTTGATGTTTGCAGAAAGGTACCTGGAAGCTGAATAAGTAACAGAATCTGTGCTAATGCCCTGTAAGAACAGAATGTTCATCCAGAGTTGGCTGCCTTTGTCTCAGACAGGTGTTAGTTTGTGTAATCTGGTTTCTCCAGTACTTTTCCTAAAACCTTTCATGAAGTCAAAAAATAGAGTCAAAACTGAGCACGAAGTTGCAATGAGACAGATTCAAATGCACTTTCCATGGGTTCTCGAAGCAAGACTGTTCAAAACAAACAAAACCTTTTTAAACTGTCAACTAATGCAGTCAGGAATGCTGCATTCACAGGTCATGGAAAATTCTGGAGGGTCCTTTTATTTCATTTCTTTATCTGGTGTTCAAAAACTTATTGTTCAGGAACCGGTGTTTTAATTGGGTCACAGTTTAAATATCAGCAGCTCCTAGCAGAGCTAAATGCCATTGATTACTGTGCCCTTCAGCAGGTAGAACTGTGACTCCTCTTGGTTGTGTTGCCCTATTTCTTTTAAGGTACAGACTGGGGAAATCGCGGCGGCTCCTCTTGGAAAAAAATATGAAAGAATGTCTGAGAAGGATCTGTGAAGAAATCAGCTGCTTATATAGCCCTTCAGCTTCAAAGCTGTAAAAATAGGATGTTAGCTTCCTGACCCAAGTATGTAGGGCAGAGAATAGAAATGGGAGACTTTTTCACCCTGAAAAGAACAGTTAAGGAACAGACTGGCAGTCTCCGAGGCAAAGTGATCATCAAAACTTGGAGACAACTTTCCGAGTTGTTACACACCTGAAGTGGGTCTGTCAAATCATCTGCTCCTGCCCTAGACATTTTAAACTGATCTGATCTTTGCCATCACATTAGCCTGGTACTGGGAGTGTGCCTTCAATACATCAGTCAGAGCACATATTACACCCAGACTTCGGAGTGTTCAGGTGTTTATGTAGTCTGCACTGAAGACAATTTCTTACTTCTCACCATAGCTACCTCAAGTACAAGTGCACCCCCTACCTTGCAGGGTTTACCAGTGAGTCCCCTGGCTTATTACATACATCTGATGAGTTCCTTTTCTTGGAAAACAACATTTTAAACACCCTTTTCTATCAGGCAGTAAAAGTTTCTTGGCAATATAAGTTATAGCAGTCCTTTACTTGTAGAGCCAGGGTGCCACACTCCAAGTTGGGCTAGGGACATGACCTCTCCTATTCATCCTGGATGGGCTTCAGTGTCACGCTGTGTCCGGTGATGACTTCAGCTTGCACAAAAGGAAAATAGAATGTTGTCTGAACAATTATTACACGAATATGGTGTTAAGTGAACTCTTCCAGGCTGGATTCATGTTTGAGCTAAGGGCAAAGGGGAAACAAAAGCCAAAGAGTAAGTGGGTTGCTCCCTCCACTTCCTAACATGAAATAATATCCGTGTAAGATATTTGAGCCAGGGTTTGGGAGAAATCAGTCTTCACAGTCCTCCCACTGGGAATCTGGGGTAGAAGTAAGGTTATGGTATGGTTACGCTAAGGCAATGCACAAGAAGTGCAATTACTACAGGGAGGACAAGCTGTTGGGGTACAAAGATGAAGCAACTGAGAGGTCCAACACTCAGAAGGAGAAGACTTGCAGTTATTCTTACCAGCACAGCTCAAACCAACCAATGTCCCCTGAGTTAGGAAAGATAAGATGCTGGTTTTGAGTCGGTTAGCAAGGTCTACTCCTATCTGTTCCAAATTTCTCACATCTCCTGTAGTGCTGTTGGTTTGATATTTTGAAATAAACTGTAGGATATGCTCTCCATAGTATTTTCTCCAGAATTTTAGTCCAAAGCATGCTTCCCTATTAGGACTGCAGGTGTACCTCTAACTCCACTACCTCTAACTACCCCCATTACTGCAGCAGTAATAATCACAGCATCACAGTAATGGTGAGGCTGGAAAAGACCTTAAAGATCACCCAGTCCAACCTAAATTCCAAGTGGTTTCGACTTTCAGTGAAAGTAGGTCACAAGGAAATCTGGCAGACTTTGGCACAAGCTGCAGAGTATGTTATCTGTGTTGTAAGCCTCTTAGATACCCCCAGAATTCATGGACAACCTGGTCCTCTGCCATGATATTATTCTAATAGAGCTTAGGCTACTCTCAGGAAGGCACACTCAGTGTCATGCATGTTTCTTTGTGGGAATACTGCAGACAGGGAGCAATGCCCAGGGAAACACAACTCCCAGTGATAGATGAAGGTCATGGTTAAACCAGGTCCTAAAGCAGTCTCTACCACTGAGGGTATAGAGACTTAAATATATTTCCCTCTCTACCTGTACTGCACCTGAGACACTCATCATCTCGTACTGAAGGCCAGAGCCATAGAGTTTCGGTAAAAAATACTTGCTTGACCTTATCAGAGTGACAACAGGACTGGATTGTCAACATTTCCTGGTCTTATATGTATTAAATGACACCACTAAGATGCTTCTACTTTACCAAGTTGCTTCTACTGTAAATAATATTTGGATTAAGCTAACATTAATAGCTGCTAAAAATAACTCTCTGAGGCATCGGGAAAGTGAGACAAATCCGTCTGTTGCAGAATGGACAATATTCTTATCCAATTCAGCAGCAGAGGAGGACGCACTCTCTCGTACTGGAAAGAAACTATTTTTAATCAGCATGGGGCCTCTTGGGAAGAGATAAAGCACAGGTATGAGTGTAAGAGGTTTAAGCTTATTAAGAAAGGGTGTTTAAGATGACAAACATGAAATTAGTGCTTTTTTTCTTTTACTAGTTGAATATTAATGCAAAAACTTGGAGTATCGTATGTGAGACGTGTGCCTCTAAAAATGCACACAGACGTTCCTGTAACCATACACACATGTTAGGGTTACTTGGTTGGTTTTAGGTTGGACTGGATGATCTTTAAGGTCTTTTCCAGCCTCATCGTTACTGTGAGACTGTGATAGATGCTAACACACAAAGTCACTCGAGCAGAAATGTTACTCTGTCTTCTGAACCTTACACTGGAAGCACCATGGCACCGAGTTCAATTTTGGGCACCCACACATGTGACAGATAAGATGTGGTCCTCCAGAAGCCAGTGACCAGCCTTGCTTTAAGGGGGTTGTGTTAAAGATCTGGATTATCCAGCCAAGGAGTAGATAATCACTGTCCTCCCAGCTAAAATCAGATGATTATAGAATGGGTTGTGTTTCAACCATCCCTGCCATGGGTAGCAGGGACACCTCTGACTGTATTAGGTTGCTCAAAACCCCATCCAACCATTTTTTTAGCACTTCCAGTAATGGAACATCAACAACTTCCCTGGGCAACCTATTCTAGAGTCTCACCGCCCTCCCAGCAAAGCACTGCCTCCTTATGTCTAATCTAAATTGACCCTCTTTCAGTTTAAAGCCATCACATCTAGTCATATCACTAGATGCCCTCATCAAAAGGCTCTCCCTAGCTTTCTTGTAGGTTCAGATACTGAAAGGCCACAATGAGGTCTCCGCAGAGATGTGCCCCAGAAGATTATACAGGTCTGTATTTGAAAATTCATGTCAGAAATGAACCTCTGACAAAAGGTTCTTCAAGAAATGCCTTGCAAAACTAATTTCATGCTGATTTTGATTGTCATCTCAGCAAAGACTAGATTCACTCTAGCAGAAGCATAGCTAGTGCTATAGCTTAGTGCTAGATAGCTAAAGCTATAGTGCTATAGAGGGACTAGACCTAAGAGCTGGATTTTGCAATCTTGGCATTGATTGCACTAATAAGAATATCCTCATCTATGTTCTGTTTGTATCTATGCCAAAGATTTCTAACTTTGTACACTTAAGAATGACTGTCAACCCCAGTGGAGTCAGGCCTTTGGGCTACAAACTCTAAGAGCTTTCTCTTCCATCAAGAAGTGAAGTTTAATTCTGATTTTTCTAGATGTAAATAATCAGGACCTGGGGTTTCAAAGAAAGTGCCAAGTATTTTTAGATGTGCAATAAAGTCAACATAACTAATGCTTCTCAAAGCCTGGCTCCTATCCAGAAAATCTAATGATGTCATTGAAGTTAGAATTCACTTTACGAAGGGTGTTCAGTATAGAAAATGACACAGTCTTTGTTGCCGGTTGTTATTTGTTCCATGATCTCTTCAAATTAGTTGAGTTCCTTCAATTAGTAGCTGGAATTAGTTTGCATACATCCTCCAAATTGCTGTAATCAAGCTTCAAACTAGGAGCAAAAAAAAAAAGCAGGGTAGCAGAGTGAGAATAGTGATTTCTGGTGGCTGGCTGTACATCCAGCAACAACCAGGTGTGGACCTCACAAATGCAGACATGCCTTTTCTGTCTCAGGAAGTTGATATAGTGCTCAGTTCTGGGCCTCTCAGCTCAGGAAGGATGGCGAGGGGCTGGAATGAGTCCAGACAAGGGCAACTGGAATGGGAAAGGGGCTGGAAGGTCAGCCCTACGAGGAGAGGCTGATGGAGCTGGCGCTGTTTAGCCTGGAGAAGAGGAGGCTCAGGGGGTGACCTGATCGCTGTCTATAGCTACCTAAAAGGGGGTTGGAGTCAGGCAGGGGTCGGTCTTTTCTCCCTGGACACTGCAGACAGGACAAGGGGTCACAGTCTTCAGCTCCATTGGGGGAGGTTTAGACTTGACCTTAGGAGAAGGTTTTTCACTGACAGAGTGATCTGGGTTTGGAACGGGCTGCCCACGGAGGTGGTGGAGTCACCATCTCTGGAGGTGTTCAAGGTTAGTCTGGATGAAGTGCTGAGTGGCATGAGCTAGATGTCAGATGTTAGGGTTACTGGGTTGGTTTTCGGTTGGACTGGCTGATCTTTAAGGTCTTTTCCAGCCTCTCCATTACTGTGAGACTGTGATACCTTGTGCTGCATTTCTCTACTCTGTCACACATTGCTAAAAGCCGGTATTAGGTCTGCAGCGTGACAGGTAATGTGGATTAAAATAAGCCTTCTTTTCCAGGTAGTAATTCCCAAAAGAGATGCTCAATTCCTTTAAGGAACAGTAGCAGACATAAGTATTACTAATGACTCACTTTCCTCAGCCCATTTCCAGGGTTCTTAATGAAGTGCCACACTCAGTGCTCAAACATGTAGTTAGCGCGGGGCTAGGGACTGGGGTCCTTTTCATTCAAAACTCCCTTTGATAATAATTGAGCTGTTAACTAATTAGTATAAACTCTGTCTGCACGGAAAAGAATGATCAAAATGATGAAACTTCAAACAAGAAGTTTGAAATGCAAACACAAGCAAAGAGGAAAATACTGGTTTAAATAATAGGAAACAGCAAATTCTCAGCCTATGAAAGAAACCGCTTGACCTGTCCTCTTCATCACATCAGTTCAAATTGGGCACTCGGCAGCTTCTTGTGAGCGGCCCAGCAGTGTGTAGTATGTTATACTGGTTAGGGCATTGCAGATGTTACACCAATTGGGACTAATAGTCTCTTATAGCCATGCTTCTCCTTTTCACCAGCAACACCCAGATAGTGGTTTTATAATGGTTTACATCAAACAGCTCGGAATAATTTTCCCAACTGTTGAGTCAGGGTGCTTTTTGGTCCAGGAACTGGCAACCATCAAGGCAACCAAGTCATAAAGAAGTGTTCAGCAACCGTTTAGGGCTCCATAAGGTTTTCAAAAACAGGTTCAGGCACCATCAGAAGCAATAAACCAATAACCACGGTCACCAAGACCTTAGCAGTGCCAACCATTACAGAGTACATGCAAAAATGTGAGGAAGGGTGAGGTTTTCTGTCAAAACAACAACCCCCAGGGTGCTGAGAGTCACCCCTGCTTGGTTGATTAAGCTTTGGTAAATGACAGGAGTATCAGAGGAGAAATAAAACAGGGTTAAGTTCTACTACAAAAGAGAACCCCAAAGCCAAGCCCAAACCAGTAACCGACTCTGAAATTCATCGCTGTTCATCTTTGGGAGTATCTGTGCAGTCAGTAACAGACCTGGGAACGGCCACGAACCATGACCAAACAAATTCAGCATGGAAATCGCACCGAAACAAGGTTTTGTTGTTTGACTTTGTTCTTCTCCCTTTGTTCCTGTGCAAAGCTGAGTAAGCAGGGAGCACCAAACCGGGAAAGAAAAAATTCAAGATATTTCAAACCTAGGTTTTTTTGATCTTCAGCTGTTTTAAATTGACTTAGCTGCACCAACTCAGTTGTTCGGATTTGAGCATAATAATGTTTCCACAGACTTCAGAGCAGGTGAGAATCTGCCTGCCTTCTTCAAAAGGGACACTTTTCCAAATTTAAAGTTTGATTTGGAGCACTTAGTTCCCGTTCTCCATCCCGGGAGCTTGCTGGGCCAGAGAATGAAATCTGCCTGCATGAGGCTAACTGTTCACAGTCCTACAAAGCCATCTCGGTTCTCAACTGGTCTGACTCCATTGAAGTTGATGGAGTTAGAAGAACCCAGCAACACCTAACGATACATATTCACATATTATAACCCACAATAATGTTTCGACATCAATAAACTGTGGACTGACTACTTGATGGTACTGGCTGCCTGCAAACAGTAATCACTCCGGCCCCATAAGGAGGTTCATCCTTACTGCTTTGCAACAGATTCTGCTATTCAGTGTTGAAATGCCACGAGCCTAAAAGAAGAAAAAGAACAGTAGGGGTAAAGTGTGTTGGACATGCCAATAAATTAATGATAAATTATTAAAGCGTGATTGGAAATATTGCCATTTTTCACAGCTGTCAGTTTAAGTATAAAAGCATCAGCACATTAAACTAGTTACTGCTTTTTCATAATTGAGACTTTAGCTTCTAGCTGTGCCCTGCAGCTTTTCATTAATCACCGGGACTGAAGTTCAAGCACAATGACAGCTTAGAAGGCATTAAATGGGCAAAGTATTTTCCAGGTACAGCTAGTAAAGGCCTTTTAGTCCTATAATCCTCAGCTAATTGTTTTTCAAAGTCTAAATAAAATCTGCTCATGGCGTCTCCCGGTGACAGAATTAGCAGCAGACTGGTTCTTTTTATCTTCACACTCTCTCACTAAAATCTATTGAGTGCCTACACGTTAGCTGCTAGAACAGGTGCAAATGCATTGCGCGATGTAAAAGTGTAACTGATACCCGACCAAGGACACATTGATTAGACTGCCTGGGAAACAGCATTTCCTGAATGCTTGCTCTAATCATACCATTTAATTTGTCATAAAAGAAACAAGATGTCACAGAAGACTTCTGCACACTGCCACTTGCCTTTTACGCGGAGGAGAAGGAGACGTGCGAACTTTGCAGCTCACTGAGGTTTGCGTGCTCTGTGCCCTGGGTGAACAGACCTTTGCTCTAGCAGGGGTGGTAGGAAACACTACAACTGCTCTTGGGTTCTTAGCATTCTCCACTTTGCAAAGGTTTTTTGCATCAGGACTTAATAGATGTGCCAAAACATTCATTCCTATGTATAACAGATTATCAGCTGTGTTGAGATTCATTAATTATGTCATCTAATTGGATTGAGGCAGGTGCAAAATACCTCAGATGAAGTGGTCACTGGCAAGAAGGCCTAAGCACAAGTTTTTCTATTAGAAACCAGCATGTCTCCAGACTCCTGGAATTACTTTGTACTTATTGATTAATGGCCATAATTTATTACAGTGCAGAAGATCTTGCAATGAGTTAAATGTGTGATTAATCAATTTTCCATCAAATTATGAACAGCAGAACAGTTGCAAGAAAGAAAATACCAAGAGAATTTTTCCCATGGCATCGAAATAGAAGGTACGAGGGCTTCTGCTCGAGGAGAACTAATAACTGTCTGGTGCTTGTTTAATATTTCCTACCTTAGTGCTGAACGTCATTCGCACACACGGGCCACAGGTAGCAGTGATTGAGAGAGCACCGAATGGGTTTTATAGCTGCCTCTCGTATATAATGAAATATTCTTTAAGCCTAGCTCAAAACAGTTTATTCATGCAAAATGCATTTCTGCCTTCAGCCTGAAATACATCATTGTTAAGTCAACAATATTATATTAAACCGATAACTGATATTGTGGGAGAAAAAATCCCTAGGCAATGTAGAGATGAATTTGAGATTTCTGTGTACAGAAGCTCATTTTATTTCCATCAGAAACACAGACATGTGACTAATTGATGTCACTTCTAATCAGCTAGTAATGCACATTACATGTATAGTATGAGAACTTTTGGGGCCCAATTGAAGGGGGAAAACCAATCCCGTGGTATTTCTATGTCTTTAATTGTGCAAAGTGACAAGCTTCCTTCCCCCGATGAAATAACCTTATGCTGTGGAGTTTTATATTACCCTACGTCTTCCATAGGTTATTTTGCTCAGCTATGAGCTGAAAGGACACCCTTTCCTCGGTGCAGGAGCACGATAGGAAGCACAAAATGACACTGCCTGCTGTAACAAAAAGAATTCATGATTTTTACAAACACGAAAAGCACTGCGGAGCATTTGTAAAATGAAAGAGCAAAGGAATTGTCTTAAACCCACCCACGATACTCCGAGTTTTTATTCCTACATGGAACTGCCAAATTACTCACTGATTTCAGTTACAGAGGGTGCCTGGCAGCAGCGCAGTTCATTTCCTAAGACAGACAGGAGCAGTTGCTGCTATCTTTGCTAACTTTCCCTAGTAGCTACCCAATTTCCAAGGTACAGAGGAGAAGCAGGCACATCTGTCTTGCTATGGACTATAGGAGAGATGTGCTTGCAAATTTATGACTTTTTAAAGCTCTATTGGAAATTAATTGAAAGTAATCAAGCTTGGCAAACAGATGGTTATATCTCAACACCCCACCAACATCAATTTTCCTTGCCTCTGTTTGTATCATCACAGAAAGATAACTTCAATGGATATAAGCTAGATTTGTTGCCAGAAGGAGAGGTTAGAAATTTAAATCTGAGGAAAAAAAATATTGTAAAATGTGCTTTCTGTTTTATAAATAAATTTCAATGTCATCTTTAATCAACAAATCATTTACTGCTGCAGTAGAACTGTCAGATCTCACTTCATCTGCAAGCTGGAGCGTTGCCCGTGGACATGGTAGATCTTGTTTAGAGTTTCTACTTACACTTCAGAAAACTAACCCTGTTGAGGAAGTTTCTTTCTCATTTGTGTTCTCTTTCCTCACGGGACGTGCAGAACATTTTCACCTACACCGAGTGGCACCCATGGAATAGGTGTTTGCATTCCCTATGTGGTTAGAGTACTGAACTTAACTCCCTTCTCCGAGCAGAGTGCCGTGGGGGAAGGGATGCCTGCCGCACAGTGATGCATACCCAGTGATGCATTGTGCGTGTGGTCATCAAGAAAGCTTTGAGTGTATTACCAGAAGAGTGGATGTCACTGCTACCCTGGGAAAATTTGAAATTGCATTTCCGACTGGAAGAGTGAAAAACTGCTGAAGCCTACAGAAGGGCAGTGGATAAGAAGCACCCTTGTACCAGTGGGCAATGAAGTTTCCACTCACCAGATACACAAACACATCTCTTGTAGATGACACACGTGTGTGTGTGGGTGGCCACACACTCACTCCAAGAAGAAAAAGCTGTATTGCAATAACAGAGTGCTTCTGTATACATTCTAAACGCTCCGCTGGTCTCCTAACCCCTCTGATAAAGAGCAAGTCCTAGGGCCAGGTTTCTCATACACACCGAAGAACGTTAAGACCTCATGTGCAGCCTAAGGGGACCACAGTCATCTCCATGCAGAGAGACTACATAGAGGACTGTGTCTGGAAAGTTGGCAGGTCCCTGTAAGCTTTTCATCCTCTTTTCTCCCAAGCAAAAGGGCAGCGAGAGGGTCTTTGCCTCCTCTGCAGCCTGGCCGTGTTCAAAATCCCTTGAGAATGGGCACAAGCCATGCGATCCATGGCTGCACTCCAGTATGGACCAGTGCTACCTCCTGCCGCCTGCATTCAGTACTCTTGCTTACTGCAGTGAGTCTATTTCTCTGATCATTTTTCAAACTTATTTATTTTGTTGTAGATTAGATGTTTGTTCCAAGCAAAGACATAAAGGTAATCTAAAATTTGAAGATGCGAGCAGGCTAAAGGGCAACAACAGGGTAGAGAAAAAGCTCTATTCCGTCTCCGATTAAACCAATCCATCGTTTGGGATCAAATACTAAGGACACAACTGGAAGTTCCTATTGGCAGCTTTGAGCTTTAGTCTGTAGCATGTTCTGAACATATGTAAGAATTTGCCTTTGGTCACTCACAGGAACAAACAGATGTTTCTCTTAGAGATGGGACTCAAAAAGCACTTATTTTGTTGCTTTCCTCCTAAATATTTTTGTAATTCTGAAAAATCTTTGTTTCAAGGTCATGCGTGATATAAGCAGGTGTTGAGGGCAGGGCTGGTGCTCAGATGTGCCTCATGGCTTGCACTGCCCATTTAGGAAGGGCTGTGGGAAATGCATCGGGCTGCTGAAGGTAAAGCATCCATGGGGTCACTGCGAAGACCGTGGGTTGAGAGGAAACAGAGGGAATCACGCAGGGAAGAGAATTACGAGTTCAAACCAGGAATGGCTTTCAGAAAGGACAGACAGCAAGATCTGGTTGGGGGATAGAAGATGAAAGAGTGAGGAGTAGGTTTGTAGTTGGGTGACTGAAGCTATTTCAATAGATGGCTGGGAGGCAGATTACTCCAACCACATGAGACTCTGTTCTTTTTTTGGAGCGATAGAGTTGCAGAAATCAACACAATGGACGCATGGCCAGATGGGGGAAGCAAATCCTTTTACATAAGGAGGGAAAAAAAAAAACCCACAACAACAAAAACAAACAACTATATTAATCAGGCAGAATGACTCCACCGAAATATCTGGAAATGAATACTTCAAATAAATATTCAAAGTCATAAAAAAGCAGCCTGTGTGTGGTATGTCAGCAGAGCGATATCAGCACATTTATAGAACTATCTCTACTCACATAAACTGAGACCCTCCTAAACAAAGTCAGTGTGGCACCTGGAGTACATGAAACTAATGCACGGCTATCGTCATCTGTGCTAAAACCAGAGTTAATTAAGCCTCTTAAAAGTCTTCTGCTTCAAAGAGTAAGATGCATTTTGCCTGTAACTTCTTACAGATACACAGATTTTTAATTGAAAGTTAACGTTCCTTGAGGAAACTTAAATAGTAAGTCATGCCTGCTTCAGGCAGTGGTCTCACGAGCTGGGAGGCAATACATTTGACAACTAGGATTTTTTAAGGATGGCTCCTTCAGCAATTTCTTCTGGAACTTGCCTTTGTATGAGACTTACCTGCTTGTACTATTCTGAATGCCCATTGCCATTTCAGGGCAAATTATTGAGATTTAGGAAATGTATATCAATAAAAATCGGGTAGAGGGGTAAGAGAAATATTGGACCTGTAGCTATTTCTAACTAAATTTATTAGAGGCAATGCTTCTCAAATTTGTATTACATTGGTATTATTGGTATTAGTATTATTGGTATTATTGGTATTTAGCATAAAATCTTTCTCCCTCCTTACAAAAGAAGCAGAAACACCATTTGGGAGCTCTGCAGAAACAGCTCCTCTCTTAGATCTTAGCTTTGTGCCCAAAATACTGAACAGGAGGATGAGCTATTGTTGGGTTGGCTGATGGTCGCCTCAAGGCAGGATGGAAGTCATCTGCTTCGGCTTCTTCTTCAGCACCTTCCAGCCAAATGTACCAGGCCACAGCGGGTTCTGGTGTCTGTTAGCTCCATCCTCTGCTGCTGTTTGGAGAATCTTATTTAACTAAGCCTCTCGAGGAGAGTGCGACGAAGGTTAAAGGCAGCTCTGCAAACCTTGTCCTGACTCCCTGGGATTGCTGCCAGTGGAGGATGTCCAGGGGCAGGACTGCATCAGCCTCTGCCAGGGCCTCTCCCATCCTGCTCTCCTCCTGCCTCCCACACTCTTGGCACAGGCTTACCTGGCTCCCAGCCCCTGGCACCAGGCGATGGGCAGGTGGTTTGTGCTGATGTGACCTTGCTCCAAGCAGACTTCCAATCACCAGGGGTTGGCAACCAAAGGCGCAGAGCCGGTCCTTGGAATGTAACCTCTGACTTTCAGGGGAGTATTTTGCCCATCAGTGAAGTTTAAAACAGTCTGTCAGTGGGCATCGTGTTCAGCCTTGGACACACACCACGTGCATGTGCCAAGGTTAGAGCTCCCAGCTCTAAAAACCCCTCTGACTCCTCAGCTAATTAAACTAAAATTTCTAAGACAAATGACACACAACTAGAGAAGCATCCTGCAAAAAACAGAGGGAACAAAATCATCTGCAGCTCTCTCCAAGGATTGTGTTTCCCAGAGAATATGAACGAAGGAGATGGGCTAAAGAGCAGTGCATATAGTGGCAGCAAACCACAGGGATGTAAATATGTAAGACCATCATCTGAAGGAAAATGTCAAACCTCGTTAGTAAGTTATTTCTGTGTTACTCCCTGTGTTTACAGAAGACAATACGGGACAGCTAACAGGGCAAAGTATATCCTGGGGTGCCAGGGAACGGTGCTCTCGGGCCAGTATTATACTGGTTAAGTGTCTTCTGCCCAGTTTCAATGGGTTCTACAAGACAGTATGTACTGGATCAACTGCTTGGGCAGTATTCAATACCCAGTGAAGTCAAGAGAGCCCAGTCTCTGGTCAGTCCTTGCTCCCCAGCACTCAAGGAGTAAGCAGGTACTCGTAGCAACTTTCAGAGCCTTGCGTCGCTCTGGATCTCATGGGGCTGTGCTAAGGGACAAACCTCGTGCATATAGGAGGAGAATGCAGGATACGAAGATGAGGAGGCCTCTCTGAAATACTTCTTTCTGCATCCAGGGAAGGGATAAAACCATTCGGTTCTCATACAGGGGCTACCTTGTTATAAAATGATTTTTCAGGTCTCTTCTGATCCCTGATGACTCTCTGATTCTGCGATTCCTTTCTCCTTTGGTCAGCAGTAGCATTCAGCAAAGTTGATTTGTATTTCCCTGCCATCATCACTGCAAACAGAACTCAGTTGGATCATAATAAGAGTTTTAAAGTGTGGACATACATATTTAAAAGAAAAACATGGGTGGGCTTCATGAAGTTCTTACATGAAGTTTGCATGTCTCTCTTTTTTTTCATGTGGTTAATAACAGTCAGGCACAGTTGATATTCCAGAAAGGCAGTTTCTCATTATTTTCCCTCAAAATATCCTCCTGAAGGGAAGTGAAATGCTTCATAGACCCAAATCTAATGAAATTTTAGGAGAGGTTCCTTTAAAGATGGCCAATTGTGTCAGGCCATACATGCTACCTGCTATTCCTGGCATGATGCATCATCACGGGTAACGCAGTTCATTAGTGCGTTACAGAAATTGCTGATGAAATCAACATCACAGAAATCCCCACAACCAACTTCTCACTGCAGGAACAAACTTTGGACCGTGCTAAAAAGATTTTTATCATAAAAGGACTTTACTTTCAGTTACACCTGGGCTTAGCTTGTGCCAGATCACCCTCTTTTTAGGGAAATGTCAAGACCACGAGGGAGCTGTTGTAAGGGATCTATTATGGCATCATGGGACAACAGCTTCCTTATGACAAGGGAAATCAGGCTAGCCCAAAGGATCCTCAGTGAGCCCCAAAAGCCCTGTGCTGATGTCCGGCACAGATTTGATGCTCTATTTTCTTATGGGAAGTAAGGTTGGACCACTATCCCATGCAGACAAAGGGATAGCTGATCCCACAGAGATCTTTCCACTCAGGTACTGAGGACATTCATCTACCGTGGGCCAAGAGAAATCAGGAAAGACAGCAGAATAACCCTCCAATTAAAGGGCACTGGTACAGTTGCTACACAGGCTGATGGTTCTCTACCTTACATTTTTAAGATTATCACTCAACCATTTTATGTCCCTTAAGCTCTCAGCTGCCTGCAAACCATATTTTATCTCTCCTTTATCAAACACTTTGTGGTTATATTTCAGGCCAGATCTAAGCGAAGATATTAATCATCTGTCAAATAAAATTGTCAGTCTGCATCATCTTTATTCTTTTTCCATAAAGATCAATTGAAATGATGTAGAAAATGTCAGCAAAGTGAAATCTTTTAAAAAGAAAGCAAAATGAAAGGACTGCAGGTTATGCCCCACCACACTTTCAAGTAACTCTTAGCTGTGGTTTTGGATTCGGATATATCTAAGCCAATAGGGATGGTAGTAGTTAATATTTATTACTTGAATGAGAACCTTTGTTTCCTTTCTAATGAGCCTTACGGAAGAAAAAGAGACATCTGTGTGGAAGTAGCTAAGCTTTACGGGTGGGGAAGGAACCTTAGGGGTTAAAGCAACCAGGTTCTGTTTTGCTAATACTGAATCAAAGAGCAAGAACTTCATGAACAAAATACTGCTGTCTTCTTTAAATGAAAGCATTGTATTTGAAAAGGAGTTATCTTCTCTTTGAGGACCTCACTGGTTTTATCCAGGAATACGCCTCTCTACCAAAATCATAGCTGATACGGGGATGAGCTAAATTCCTGTTTCTATTAAGCCTTATCAAACAAACCTCTAGTAAGTTCTGAACGTATAAAAATCAGCAAGGATGGCTATGGTATCAGAATGTTGAAACAACCGACTCCCAATTCAAAATCTACTGGATTTGAACACTGAAATTTATGAGCGTTTTTCGAAAAAGGGGATTGGAATCCTTGACTTTCAGTTGTTCATCACTGCAATAATCTTCTTCCCGTGTTCTGCAATCTGTGTAGTATCTATGTCTCATTGTTTTACCCACTTGCCCTCCACTCGGGCAACTAGTCCCTAGTCCCGTGGTCAATGCTCTATTTCCTTCTCCCATATGCAACCTGCCACTGACTCTTACTTGTATCAACAGGAGTGCAGTCTTCTCTGTAGTTCATACTCCTTCCACAGCATCTTTCTAACAGGCTGCTCACAGTGGTTTATACACAGTGTGGGAGATGCTTAAGAGCAGAAATCCTCTCGAGACACTTAACCGCATTTCTCAACACAGACTGAGCCTCCTTGCACTGCAGAAAGCCACACAGGTCACCCTATGCACCCAGTTTGTAGGCTACACAGCAAGGTGAGTGGTGCATTGACACACGTGCAGGACAGAATCCAGAGGAGCCTGGAGAAGCTGCAGGAGTGGATCCATGTGAACCTCATGATGTTCAATGAGGCCAGGTGAAAGGAAGGAGGGGAGCATTTAAGACCTGTGTGAATTATCAACACGGATGTTTAACCTGACTATTTGAAAAGCTTTGTCTGAAAACCTATCACTCCTCAGCTCCAAAAGAGAATCTTCTGATGGTGACAGGGGATCTCATTTGCTACCAGATAACACCGACTCTGTCAACACTCTTCTGCCTTCTGATACCTAAACTGTACCTTCTCCTTCCTCCTCCTGAACTGTGTCTGTACATCCTTGTCCAAACACATGCTTCAATGAAATTCTGCTCGACCACCACAACTTCAGTCTCTCCTCTGAGATCACAAAGTCCAAATTTAGATCCGATATTTATTGCATCAAATCCTTTTTTAAGGCAAGCAGCCTCTCCATCACACTCACTGAGGCCCTTCTTGAGGTACAATGGAAAATCCTTTATTAAAGTGGCCCGGATCCAAAACTATGCACAAAATAAATATTCATATAATCATTACTGCTTGGTTTTGACTGCTGTTCTCAGGAGGTCATAACAACCTAAATATGACTAACCTGGCACAGGCCTTTCATTGACAGAACCCCGTGTTTGTTCTGTTTTATACTGCCAGTGATGTATAATCAATCGCTGCTGCTTGATTTGTACCGCCTATGGCACTAGGGAAAATTAAAATTAGCATAAATTATAACATTTAACCTTTCAGTAGTAGCATGAAATGGGATATAGACAAATGGCAGGGTAAAAGAGTCATTTTCACTATGTTTCTTTCAAAAATGCATGCAACTGAAATGAAAAGAGAACTTATGACAACGTTAATTAACATTACAGAGTCTTAATGGACTAATTTCGCAGTAATGTTTTAAAAATGAAAAATAAGATTATTAATCAGATGAAATCCAACTGAGAAAAGTGCTACCTGGATATCTTCCTCCAAGTGAAGATTTTGCTATGAATCCACCATCTATGTGGAGTTACCCTCTGAGCCACAAATCAGGAGGCAACAGCTTCAAAGGGCTACAGAAATGATGTCCTTTTCTGATGCTTTTTGGTCCTCATGTTTAAAACAAATGTTGGGACAGAGTTGGGCTTAATTAAAAAGAAATGTGTTTCACTGACGCTTCCTGAGGTACGCCGAAACCTTGGGCTACATCACGCAGCACTTCGTCGTCAGAAAAGCACCTACTTTTGAATGAACACTAACATTTTATAGTTCGTATCATTCATGCTATATATCTTTTATTTTTAAACATAACTTTTACTGTTTAAATAATGGGAGTTTTTTACGTTCATGGTTACTCATAAACCAAGAAGGGGAAGAACAACTCCAATCTAATCCCCTCTGCTTTTAACAAGCGAAAATGTGATTGAAAGGTGAATCTCAATAAATGGGAAATGTATTCAGATCTCCACTTAGTTTTATTCCTTTCAGAAATGTAGACAGAAGTTAAAATATACAGCAAGCCATCTAATCCCATTTACTTCTGGAGGATAGCCATAAACCGAGAGAGAGAGACAGACAGATATATGGGTACGTAGCCGGGGTAGCATTTTCAAGGATTCTGGTGAGAGAACACTCGTAACAGATGTATTTTTTAATTTAGGATTTGCAGTACAAACTTAGATCATTCATAATTGTACTCTCAGACAAGGAGAGAGGTATAAATAAACTTTAATGGAAAGGAAACAGTCTGTAGAATAAGCATTTTCTTTGAATCATAACAACCCTTTGAATTTAAAAAAGAAGCTTTCCTTGAGGGATTGGGTGAAACGCCTTGAAAACACGGCAATCCTTCCCACTTTCCTCTTTGCCTGAGCAGATGGCAGCTGGTCAGCAACGGATGAATCTGAGAAACAAGGATTTGTCAGGCTGATTCTGGCCCTTGAACATATAACAAATGACCAGAGCAGAAATAACAACAGCAGAGGGAGGCAGGAAAGCAGACTGGTTGCTGAGACCCGGTGCTCCCACTGAAGAGCTGAAAAATTATATGGAAACTAAAAAAAGGAGTGCTAAAAAAACATCTCAAAGTGAGCAGCCATAAGACCTTACTGCTCCAGACTGTTCCTATGCAGGCACCGGGACCTCGTTTGAGCTGTAAGGATAACAGCTTTAAGCCTCAGCAGAGTGAAAAAGGGTGCCTGGATTCAGGCCTTTTTGCTCGGGGCTCTGATAGTCCAGAGACAAAAGTCAATAGTGAATTCCAGAGCAGCAGCTGGATGTTTCCATCTGGGGACCAGAAAACATCTGAATGAATGAGAGAAATGATCTAACAATCAATAACTTTTTTCAAGGCATCACAAGAAGCCTTTGAACAGTATCACAAGAAAGGAAAAAAAAAGAGAGAGAGAGAAAAGCTGTTTTAATGGAGGGGAAAATGAACCCACAAACAAGACCAAATTGACATATGATGCAGCACTATGTTCAGAGGAGTAAAAAGTGTCTGGGAACTGAGAGTTTCAGTCCAGAAAAACATCATTTCCACTGTTCTTAGCAAGCTTGAGGGTGGAAAGTACTGCAGTGATTATGGCAAGGAAGAAGTGTTGCTTCATTTGATGGAAATCAGCAGCTCACCCAAGGCTTCCCAGTTCATTAGACAAAAAGTTTGTTCTCTTATGGAGGCAACCAGACCTTAATCAAAGGAGAAAGATGGGATAAAAGATCACCTGTCTGTTCAGGGGCACAAGGAAAGGCTGGAGAAAGAAAAAGTAGGCAATAAACCCGAGTTCCTGGTTCTTGTTCTCTGTGGTCATTAGTAGGATAGCCTTGTCTAGACTTTATGTACCACCCCTCCAAATGCAGTGCATGAAAAGTGAGGGATGGTGAGCTCAGAGACCGTTTCTTGTCATCTAAGACCTTTCTCATAGAGAAGGTGTAAGCTGAAAATGCAGGCAAAGGAAGAAAGAACAGTCCTTTGGTCTTCAGACCAAAGAGGGCTCAAAAGTAGAGCAACCCACAATGGGAACAGAAATCAGTTCAGGTATTCAAGGTTGAACAGAGCTCTTTATAACTTACAGATGGCTGAAATCATTTGTAGGATTGAAGAATTTGCTGGTCTTGGTTACTGTCCAGAAAGTCAGGAAACAATAAGAAAAAAACCATCTTTTAGGGGTACTCCTGGCTTAAATAGTTTCCAGGAAGTGTGTTTATATGTTGTCTGGAGACAAACTTCAGCAAGGAAGAATGCTGCAGATGCAAAGTGTCTGCCTCTCTGCTAAGGTGGGATATGAAGTGTATGGGTTGCGGTGGAGCAAACGCAACCCATGTAATTTTGACTCGGTTCCAGTGCCTGGCTGCTTTGTGAGACCCTCACAAAATAGATTCCATGCTTTCTGGTGGAAAACCTTCCGCCAAGATAACAGCTAAGGAAGCCACAGTATCATGGAATAAAAAAATCAGCAGGTATAAAAAAACCAGTGTAAGATTATTTGGTCACTCTCAAAACGTCTCAAAAATAAATTGTAAGATGAGTAACATGAAATTCTATTGGGCTTTTCCATGGGATATTTCTCTTTGGCTGAGGTCCTGTCATGAGAAATAGATTCCATCCCTCACCTTGTAGTCACTTAGTCCAGCCCATACAATTGCACACCAAAAGGATCTCTGAAACAAGTGAAATGTTGGGTTCTGCAGGAGTTTGCATCAAATCCTAAGACAATGGCTTCCTCATTCAATCCATCTGTACTCCAGAATAATTTGTTCTGCCTGCCCTGGGAAACTACACACCTCCAGGACTGTGTGAATTTGCTGAAGCCTTCAGTTTCTAACACGCTGGCCAGCACCTGCATTATGCAGAGTAGAAATAGTTCCAAGGCAGTGTGTAATGACCTCCGCGTTGTTTCCTAGAAACACACGAGCAGGAGGATGAACCACACTCTGGAGAAATTAGAAAGTCAGTTCATGGCAGCTGGGTGCTGTCAGAAGGTACAGGCTGATGCGCAAGCACCCGGTGAGCACGGGTCTTTGGGGCCATGGTGAGGTTAACGTCTGGACAGAGCAGCACGAGCTCCTGTCTAAACACCAGAGATGTTCTGCCTAGAAAGCACAGTGGAAAACACTTCCTTGAAACACACTTTTAAACAATAGTCCTCATATTTTATGTCAATGGGTAATTTCAAAGATAAGCCACAGCTCTGCGTGGCCTTTTATGAGGGTAGAAAGCAGGGGATGAAATATTTCAGAGCACCAGAACATTAATATTACGGTGGGATTCAAAAGTTCAGCTGTAGACCTTAAATGTGTCTGTGAAAAACAGAGACCCTAACAATTCTGTGACACTTCTCACCCAAACGTTGACGCCAGAATAGTTGATCACATTAAACAATTTCAAAAGCCATCAAACATCCTCAAACACAAGACTTTTCAATCAGTGTCCTTGTGGATCACCTGAACTCTGCTACCTTCTCACCTCCTCCTGCTATAAAGCCATGCTAATAGCGTTCTAAATCTTTATTGTTGAATGCAGACAACTAAGAAATATTGAATTCTGTCACATGGGATCCCGTGATCTTTCCAGAATGGATTCGGTTTTGGATGCACAAATTATGTCTGACAAGAGTTTCCAGGAAGGGTGTTTCTGTAGCTCACATCTGAGGCTCCCAGTAAGTTTAATCAATTACTCTAGGAGTAAATGTGTTTTTAGAGACTACGAGCCATTATCCCTCAGAAGCTGTAAGTTTCTAGCAGGAGTATTCCTGTGGAAACTCATCAGTGCCTATTGCCATCTCTTTAATTGCAACTTAAATCATTTATTTCATTAGATCTCAAATGGATGACAATGCTCTATTAATTACATTTAGTTATGTATGGGAAAGATCTAGTACTGACTCTATGGGTCAGTTGTGAAAGGAGCTCCTGTTGACATCACTGTGAGCTCTGCATATGGACTAAAGATATGACACATCCCATTATTCTCAGCTTGCCATAGAGAGAAGACATCTCAACAGAAATTGCTAATCCAGAATGCAGCGATAAATATATTCCTGGTTTACTGCTTCCCAAACATTTTCTGTACCAACACAGTAAAGCTCCTCCGAAATGATGTTGTTACCAGAGGAGGAAATCAACGAAAGGTCTTTGCTGACTCTGATTGGAAACTCTGTCATGGATCTTGGATAGAGGCAAATTACTTCACAGGAGATTTCTGCTATTCTGTTCCTAGAATAGTGAAAAAATAAGTGGAAGTACCTTAGTTATGTGGTAACAAAAGCAAGCAGCAGAATTTGAAGGATGCATACATTAAGGAGAGGTAGAGTTCAAGGACATGGTGAGAGGCAGCATATAATTATCAATGATGGAGTAAATCTTGGCAGACGAAAACATAGAGGAAAAACTCTGAGACCTCTCAGACTGTGTAAATATGTAAAAGGAGCAGTGATTCTGTGCTCTGTGCTGTACCTGTGGAGAGCTGTAACACAACCAAGAAGTAACTGGTGTGGGTTAACATCCTAAGTGGTCTAAGGCTCATCTAGACCTTGAAACAAAACAGGATGGCTGTGGTCCTCCCCAAGCTGCAGTGCACGAATGAGAAGGTGGCAGCACTGCCCAGTGCCGTGCTCCTCTCTGACCCCATGGCTTACCTTTGAAATGGCAAAGCAGACCTATGTTCAAAGGAAATCACACAGCATCTTAGCAGTAAGACTTCAGGTTCACTAAAGACTTCAGGCCACACTCAGTGAGGAGCATAGGCTGGTGCATTTGAAGCCAGTTTTCTAGCATAAACAGGGTTTAATCCAAGAAAAAGGAGCTGTTTAAAAGCAGAGAATGAGGGTAATGAGGGAAGAAATGGACCAGGAGGCTTCCTGCACCTGTTGCCAGCTAAGAAGCAGAAAGCAGCAACTAAACTCTATCCCTTCCTCAGAGCTGTGTCTCCGTGCCATCAGCACTGCTTGCCCTAGTGTCACCGGCTGATCAGGTCCAGACTGAGATTAACTGATTAATTTTGTTAATGTGCCAATGGGCCAAGCTAAAAACCAAAACCAATTAAGGAGGACTCTAAACCAAGTAGAAAATCCCAAGAAAAAACAAGGACTGACACAATCTGGGGAAAACCAGCTAACCACATTCAATGACCACACCATGAAAACCCCTACGCCACACATACAGATATTAATCACATCCTCTTATTGAAGTGGGCCAACCTCCTTTACCTCCTTCCCCACAGGGGGAAAGAAAATCTCTAACTGGTTTTTCTCATTGTGGAAATGTGATGCCCATAGTTCAGTCCTTGCATCCTCTGCTCAGTGTCAGCAGTGCCTTTAAGGATAGGTTCCTTACTCCACGTTCTCAAAGCCCAGCCCCTGCTCCAGCGCATCGTATTTCATGAGCTACCCCAGAAGGCTTGTTTGCAGAGGTTTCATTGTTCACTACTAAAGTTGGGGAGCTTTGAATTCCAAGCTGTCCACCAGGCTAAGAAACTTCCCAAATTCAAGCTGCAACAGCCAGCAAGCATCATGACCCTTCCTTTGCTCTCTGCCCAGCACAACTTCTTCTTTGTCTGTTTCCAGGACCAGTCCCATGCTCCTCTTTTTTCTGTGAAGGTCCAAAGGCTCACGGCAAGAATCAAATGCTGATCTTGTGCTTGTTTGGAATGCACCTTGGAAAACAAACAGCAGACAGGCAACTGGAGGTGATACTCAGGCTCTGTTTTGCTACATTAGAGGAGAGTGAGTGATGTTTTTATCCCAAAGTAGATGCTGATTAAAAGTAAGATTGCTGTTAAGCCTGTAGATAGATAGAACTCAGCAATTGTAAAAGTACCTCTAGGAAAAGGCATCTGTTACAGTTGTCATATATTCAGTCAGCACATCCATGAATACCAAAGACATACTTGACCTCCCTACTCCTTCCAGAACATTTGCACCAAGACCTTCTGTTAGATTCTCTTCAGAAAGGCAACGGTGCACTTCTGGTCTGAGATGGGATCTGAGGAGAGGCACTCAGATCCCTGAGAAACTTCAGTCCTTTTGGATCATCAGGCCATGCCACTCTGAACCTCTTCTGTCTATTTAACTAGTGATTTTTCACTTCTCCCTTGGTAACTCACTGCCTACACATTAGGTTCAACTTGTTAGTCACTGGATAAAATAAATTGCCATGGTTCATCAAGTTGCTGTAAAGGTTTTTATGAATACTCTTGATGAACCAGGTACTGCTCTGATGAAATGTCAAAAAACAAACAAACTCCACAAACCATTAGACATAAGCAACATGGAAAACACAGAGAGTCTTGAATGGCATTCTGACTCATGCAGTAATTTCCCCCAGTAACTCATTCCATTGTCCCACTACCACCATTAACTCCAGCTGAACAATGGAGGTTTTTCAAGACAGCCAAAAAGAAGTCATCAAAGAAGCAACGTCACTGCACCTATTAAATCCACATCATCTTGTGCAAACCATTCTCACAGAGCAGCATCATCTACGTTTCAGGCAGTGAGTCAATGGGAAATGCAGAGAAACCTGATATTGGAATAAGGAAAGGATTGGAGCTATCTGTTTACTCTCCCTGAGAGCAAGGATAATGCTGAACAGGAATGCTTAGTGTACTTCCTTATTAAGGATTTGACTTAGCATTACTGAAACTCTCCTCCTCATTACAGTTCTCAGCCCTTTTTATGTTGCATTATGATACCTTTTGAAAGGTCTCTTCCAGGTGCCCAGAAGCCCTCTAGTCCTCACCTGGGGGACTGGACTAGATGATCTTTCCAGGTCCCTTCTAACCCCTAATGATTCTATGATTCCTTCATCACAGCCTTTTTGTCTCTGCTCCTTCTTTGTGCCAGTGCCTGGGAAACTCGCTCCCTTCTTCGCACACATCACACAGGCAGAGTTGGCTGGCTGGAGCAAGCTGCTGAGCTGTAGGATGAGCCAATGAGTGGAGCCTCTGAAGAAGATCCCAGTTCTCTTTCTGCTCAGGTCAGCGACAAATTTCTGTGCAACTGATGGCTGTCAAAACGTCCCCCCTATTGGCGATGTTAAGGCAGCACACCATCCATCATTCAGCTGCTGTGTTCATTGTTAAGGTAAGGCACCAACTTTCCCATTATGGAATGCTTCTCAAGTGCAGAGTCTGCCCTTAGTTTAGATCAACATCTTTTTACAAGGCAAAGTCTGCTTCAGCTGGCAGAGATAAACCTCATAGGAAGCCTATGCTCAGTAAGTAGTAAGCAGAAAAGGAAGACTGGGGAGTGTGCCAAGTCTGGGATGGTCCCACTGGTTCACACAACCCCAGGCTTCCTCCTCCCCTGACATACGAACCAATCCAGAGTTCCTTGGGGAAAAGGCCTCAACTAAAGGACATTCCGTGCATTTGTAAGAAGAACTAGGGAAGTAGAGAGGTGTCTGCTTTGGGGAGAAAGAGGAGAACTATCAGTATAAATACTAGCACTTAATATGCTGTAGCTGTGGTACTGGAGATCCTCTATCCTGTTAGACTGTGCAGTCACAAAGAAATCCCTCTGATTTTCCTTGTTTCATGACTGCTTTCACAAGACAGTTCATAAATTACCTTCCACTGATCATCAAGCAATATAGTACTTCCAATCCAAGCGATGAACATGAGAAGATAATGTGTGAAGTGCTCAGAGTTCGTGCACCATGAGTGTTGGCATTGGGTGTCTTGCTTTTTAATAAAGAAAAATTAGTTTGGAGAAGTTGCTCAGCTATTAGGTTCCCATGCTGCTGATTTCTCATCATTTTTCTCCAGATCAGTAATAATCTATTAGGATGATCAGGCCAGAATCAATTTAAATACATTTGTGCCAAATTCATGTAAAACAACAATTGCCTCCACACCCAGGGGCTGTTCTTTATGTAATTACTCTATGGAAATTCACGGTCTGTATTCACCTTCCAGTTCAAAAAGTTTTCTGTTTATATAGATTGAGTTTTGTCTTCTAAATCAGCCTCAGATGAACAAATTAACTACTGAAAGGAAAGGAAAATACCTCAGAAATACACTGATCACAAATCAAAACAGACCTCATTTCCAAACGCAGTCAGAGTAGAAGAGTAAAATAGATACCTGAAAGAAAACTTACACATAGATCTTATTAATAGGCCCTCTGCATTTTAGACCTCAGTGTAATTTCTATTCTTGATTAAATCCAAGTGTCAGAAAGTTTAGAAAAGCATGAATTTCACTCAAGAGAGAAAGGAATGTAAAGCACAGAGATGTGCTGTGCTCCCGCAGCATTCTGTTCAGCAGCTCACATTTACACGCTCCCTCACAGCATATTTCTAAACCCACCATGCCAGCATTGTAAATGATGTTTTCATTTTGCTCTTTGGCTTGTACTATTTTTTTTGTGTGGTCATGAAAAAGATCTGTGTACCTTGGAGAGATATCCCAGCCAGCTGAGAGATAAATTATGTGGCTAGCATAATTTTATGAAAGAGCGTTGGTTAAAAGAGCTGTATGGGAGAAATGCTGCTCAAACAAAATCAGATTCGTATCGCCTGCTGGTTAGAATATTTCTGTGGCAGCCAAATCCTGTCACATTTTAAATCTGGCAAAAATATTTACTATACTATTTTTACGTTTTCTTATGTGATTTTTATCACAGTTATTCTTGTTTGGTAAAGAACAAACCAGCTACCACAGCGATGTTACCTCTGCTTTTGCTGGGAAGTAGTTTACTTTCCAAAGTTACAGAGAATATTTAAAATGAATAGGAAAAACAATCTCTTCCCAGTTTGTTTATAGTGTGCTTTCTATAGCCTTTCTGTGTGGCCACCGTTAGCATTTCCTTTATAGCTTCCCTTCACTCGTGCATTCATTTTTCACAGCCACAGAGAGAGCATTTTTAAAGACAGATATATGTAATTGAGAAACCACAAAACCTGGACAAAAGATGCAGTGTAGAGGGGCTCACTGAATGGAATCCCTCTTTTACAGAAGTACATGGCAAGTTTTGCTACGATTTTTAGTGGATTCAATAAAAACCTTCACATTGGGGGGGGGATCTATCATTTTTCTTTTAGAAAAGAATTTTTCTTCTACTCCAAAAATGAAATTTCAATGGGGAAAAGGAAAAGAGAAAGATAATTTCTCAGGGAAAGATAAATTGTTTCAGGTGTAAAATGCTGTCTGAAAACAGAACTTACTCTTTGTTTTAATATTCCAAGAAAGTAGCTCAGTGATCCCAGCTGACAGGGGCAATGGAACGAGGAAAAATCCCTTACGTGCTGCTTTTTAATAGTTCTTTATTGCTTTCTTTGCACCAAATTCATCTCTTCCTAAACACCACTCTTGTGCAAGAGGAACAGTTGAAAAACAAGCTTAAAGATTCTTATTTGAGTGTGAATTACAGGAGCGAGCCAATTGATCTTGGCTTACTTTCTGTCTGGCTTGCACTAGAGCAAAAAAAACCGTGGAACTCCTAGGGCCTTTTTTCAAGCACAGATCTACAGTTTTCTACAGCTATAAATCCTTTTTACTTTAAATTCTATCATCCCAATTACCCAAAACTACATCCAAGCGAATTCTTTGACTTCTTTTGCCTGTAATTTCAGTATTAGCTTTGCTTCCTAACTAATTTCTTTAAGAACTTCAGGCTGCTTCGCAGGTTTCTATTTCCTTTTTATACATTTTTACCTCTCCAGGTTTGAATTTAATACTTGATTTAATACTCGACCTGAAAACGTAACCTTAAAACCAAAATAAGAATCTTTTTGCTACGAAAACCCTCCGCTTCAAGACAAATACAGGGATTTAAGCACCCTTGTGGGGTTTTGTGGCTGTTAGTTTTCCCGGTCTCGAATTTTAGCATCGCTCCTTAAAGCGAAGGGAAAAATCAACTTGCAATTTCGACAGTTACCAAATTACCAAAACTAGAGCTGCAACTCTTAATGAGTGAAACCATTAACAATTTTCTGACTGCAGCTCATGTTCAAATACCTTGGACACCTTGTTAGCACAGAATGAGATGTTCAATCAAGAGACTGGGAATTGGAAGTACCAGGGCACAGTTTTGAGTGGTGATTACAAGGGCATGAGTGTGAGTGCCAAAGTAACAGTCTTCTACGCTGCAGGAAGCTGAGAAACCTTCAAGTCTACATTTGTAAATCAGCCTGGATGATTACAGCAGTCACAAGCAAAGAACATACGAAACAATTATTTGCACCATTCTTTCACTCTTTTAATTTGCTCTTAACACGAACACGGGGATATTAAGAGCTATTAGTTCTTTGTCTTTGAAAATTTCTTGAGGTTTCCTACCTTTCCAAGCAGTATCTTAAATTGCTTAAAAGTAGAATTAGAATAATGAACTACTGTTTTCTGATTGTTAAGTCCCATTCACATCAAAAATCTAAGCTCAGATTACTCTTGAGCTATGGGTTTGAATTTCCTTTAAAAGTATTGGGTTGATAAGCAGAAGCAATATGATTTTAGACTTTATAGCTCTCCATAATTGCTGTGACAAAGGTGTTTACCTCCGTAAACGCTGTGACAAAGGTGTTTACTTTTCTTAAATGAGTAAATTGTAGAAGTGTTTTTGTCACATTAATCTGATGCTGTAAATTTCCGTTCCATAAAGCAAAAGAACACCTCTCTTTGATGTAGTTTTACTTCTTTCATTGGAAAAAATTAAGACGTTTATAATAGTTACCATAGAGTTCACTGTCTTTCAGCCCATAAACTGCAATCCATGTGGAAATAATGCTGAGCATTTCTAAAACTCATATTTCAGACAAAAAAAACACACCCCTGTTCTTAGGAGCTACTTCCGTATTAAAGATAAGGAATTATTCACAAAGGAAGTGATGAGAAACAGCAAAGAATTAAATTATGCCTACCAAAGAACTGGAAAAGTGCTGTCTAATTTATAAAAAATTATAATTTATACAAATTTCCAAGTCTCCTGATACTTTTCCATACCTCAGGGATATGCCATGTATTTAGCTCTAACATCTCACTGTTCCTTCTCTGAAGAAATAGAGTGTTAGTGGTAAATATCTAAAATTGTTGCTTCGAAGAGAAATAGAATGGTTAAGCTGTGGGTCTTTCGGGGCAGTTTATTTTATGCCTTTTATGGGAATAAGCAACCAACATCATGATGCTAACACATCTCACTGATTTCTCATGGAAAGAGCAAAACATCCATAATTTGCTGTTTGTTTTGATCATCAGGAAATATTATGCAAAAACTTTTCACACAAGATTGTTTCCTTCCATCTGTTATTGCAGGAATAAAAATCACTTCTTTAAAAGAAATCCATTTTTATAATAATTACTTGCCTGAAGAACGCTATTTTGAGCCTTGCCAAACCAGCTCGTTTCCCAATTTCAAATGCATCATTCTGTCCAACAGAACCTGAAACGCTGCGATTCATCAGGCTTTGACTTTACTAATGGTTTCTGGAAACTTCCCAGAATATGTCTTTAAGCACTAAATAAAACCGAGCATTTTGATTCTGTATCTATTCGAAAAGTGAATAATTATTACAAATCACTGCCAATTTGTATTGAAACAGAATCCCAAAGCGTGCTCTCCTTCGCTGTGGGTGACAAGCTGTCGGTCTAAATTTTGCTGAAGGGAATGAAAAAAGTGCAAAAGTCTTTGTGTTTGTTTGTTCCAGGTAACTTTAAAATAACGTAGTGCTGTAGTTTTGGTACCTAAGGATGCTGAAGCTATCAGGTCATACTGTAAGGTTTCAAAGCCCTTAAAAATATACCCAAATATTCTCACCCTTCCCCCGTTCCCCCCAGCAATACCTACCAGCAGCTGAAAACAACAGTAACTGGAATTAAAAGGCTCTTTTCTGCAACTAGAGAAGTCTGGGTTTAATAATGAGAGGCTTTTCAGGTGCAGAGGGCGCTGTTGTTCGTGTATTCCGCAAGCATTTCCTGAGGAGGGATAAAAACATTGAGTTTAATGTTTGTATTTTTAAGCTTTCCATGACATGCCAGTGAAATCGCTGACATGCAGATGCTACCTTCCGCAGTATGCAATGAGTTTCCTGAAATAAATCCTTCTCCTGACAGCCCAGAAGGGAGATGCCAGCTATTGTCACCGAGGTGAAAAGTTGTTCACCCTTTCCACTTTATAGTTCGTTTCCCAAGAGTTTATAACCAGCCATGAGGTTTCCTCCGTCTCACAGTTTCATATAAAGGTATTTTGGTTATTTTTATTTGAGGAACACACAGATGTATTTAATGTATTTGAGTACACAGATGTAGTTGAGTGTAACGTGCGATGCAAAGTGTGAAAGCAATTTGAAATACTGCTGCAGAGGTACTTGTCAACATTTTTTCTAGGTCTTTTTTCTCTTTATAATTAATTACGTCAGGTGTTTTCACCATAGCAAAGTTCTAACTAGTTAAACATCATTTAAATCTTAATCTCCTGCACGATACCTTTACTTTAGAGCTTCATACACTCATTTATTAGTGCTATACCTCCACAACACATAAGTAACAGCTTTAAAAACACCATTAGTTGTTTGAATTGGTTTCTTCCCCCTTACGTGATGCGCTACATCTCCTCTGCATTCACGTTTTAAATAGTTTGCTCTTTCTCCCACAGTTGGAAAAGGTTCTACTGTGCCTCAAAACACAGGAAAAATACATTTGAAAAGATAAAAGTGTTAATAACTACTTAGACACACAAAAAAACCCAGGAAACTTACAGTTACAGCTGGCGTTTCATGTTTAGCTTGCATAAGGAGTGGTACTAAAGGTGTTTAGCTGGCTGGGGAAGAATAGGCTGAACAAGCATCCTGCAGAAGGGCAGCATTGGGCCCGAGACATCCCGGATCAGCTCCTGCACTCTGTTCCCAGTGCTACCTGAGCCCTTAAAGCTGAAGCAACAGCCTTTGTCCATGTCAGACTTGTGGCTTTAAATGAGGCTAAGGAAACAGATGTGGTGACTTTTCTAGCACCTATTTACCTATAAAATCTGACCTCACCTTTAAAGCTGCTACCTGAAAGGCAGGACTTGAAGAAAATGAGTTGATTCCCATGATTTGTTTTGTCTCTAATCAATGCTATTGTTTAGATTAGATGCATCTGCGTTTGAAATTATCTGCAAAGCACCCCTATGGCAAATTTTATCCTTAACATGAAGCTACTAGGTGAAACTATAAATATCTCACTCCTGGTGTGGGGCTCTCCCGATTTTTGTGAAATATCCTGAAATAAAATGAGTGTTTTCAAGTAACAAACAATGTGTGGCTGACTCCAAATGTGAGGCTTGCCTTTCATGTAAACCCCATAAACTTTGCCGAGTCGAGGCAGTGCCTGTGCTCTAATAAAAACGGCTGTTAGACTTTTCTCTTTCAATCAGTGTTCCCTCAAAAGTTTCCTACCTGATAAAGGTTTTAATATAACTGAGATAAAGTTGCATTTTATGATTGGCAAGTTCTTTGCACCCTGGCTACCCCTCCCCAGACTGATGGAGCGGCGCTCCGAGATGCATTTTGGCCCTGTCTTTATGTCAAATCACTGCCATCAAAACAATGGCTCGTATTACATGAAAATCTTGTGCAAATGAGCCATAATGGAAGTGACTGACAATCTCGTAAGACCGTGCAGCAGGATTCTCCTTTGATCTGAAATATTGTTAATCTTTCTCAAACATAACACTAAGTATACTTGGCAAATCCTGGATGAGAAAGTCCCTATAGCGCGGCTCTGCGGACAGCCAGCCAGAAGCCAAGTACACCACGCCACAAAAAGAGAGGCAGCCAGAAGTGAAGTGACACCACTATGGCTACAATTTCATTTAAGATTAAAAGACCTCTTTGCCTCTTCCCTTCTCCTGAAACCAAGCTAAACAGTATGTTTATTTATCCTTAAGAATGGATATTTGCTGCTGGATGCCAGCTTCATTTAATTAAGAAACTGCGGTATTTAAGATATTAAAATCCACGTCTGGGAAGAGGTTTGCTTTTTCAAAAGGCAGGCCTTATTTATTCGTGGCTTAAGAATCAGTTTTGCTCTAAATTATAGTTTTAATATGATGTTTTGGGGAGCAAAAAGCATTCTAAGCATGTAAGGCAAGATTTCTCATTGGCAACAAAAGCATGATGTAGGAGTTTATACTTTCCTAATGATGCTTGAGGCAAAGATGTGGAACAGCACATCTCAGATGAGGTCATATATCAACCTCAGGATAGTAAAACCCTCTCAGACTATATTACAGCCAACTCACACCTTTTTGTTGTGCAGCCAAATATGCAAGGCGTATATAGACGAATGCAAACAGAGTAAATCATGTTGATTCAGTGCTGGTAGGAAATATGCCTCTTCGGTTGTGTGCTGCTTTTGAAGTACTGCCTAAAAATCAGTCTTGGGCTTCAAAGAGAGGGGATTATAGCCTTTATCCAGCAATTAATATGGCTGGAACTCAGAATGTCAGCACCTGACGACTATACAGCCTGGACAGTAGCCTAGTAGGGGTCCAGTTCCCCTCAAGAACTGGAATTTGCAATAAAAATTAGTGCATAAATAGACTGAAATATTTGGGAAAGGGGCATAAAATTTTAACTTCTAACGACCTGTCTATATTTTGACATGAGGGGGAGAGGGGGAGGTATGGTGTCCCTTGACCTTTAACCTGCCTTATCCACCTAGATCATTTTAATCTCCCACCAACTGTTAAGCAGAAAAGAGTGCTATTAAAGAGAAAGCTATTCCTTCTGCCTTCTTACATAGATCAGATGACAACCTCTCCAAGTCCCTCCTCTCTGTTAGAGTTCAAGGGTTCAAAAATGGTCAGAATATCAAGCACCAGAAAGCCAGCAGGACTGCTGCAGAAAGAGTTTAAGGACTTTATATTATGCAAAGTGGTTAGAAAAAACGTGGGTTCTATTATTTTGAAGTTTTACCCCCCCAGTTTATTTTTTTAAAACAGATACTTTGATTTCAGAAGATCACAGAGCTTCTAATTTGAGGGGGGAGGAAAGTCCTTGCATTATGCTGATTGCACCCAAACATGCAGCTCCCTAATAATCCTTTCTATATTAGATAGGGTGTCTATATTATATCTATAGCTCCCTTACAATCCTTTCTATATTAGATAGGGTGTCTATATTATATCTATACCTCCCTAGTAATCCTTTCTATATTAGATAGGGTGTCTATATTATATCTATAGCTCCCTAATAATCTTTTCCATATTAGATAGGGTGTCTATATTATATCTATAGCTCCCTAATAATCCTTTCTATATTAGATAGGGTGTCTATATTATATCTATAGCTCCCTTACAATCCTTTCTATATTAGATAGGGTGTCTATATTATATCTATACCTCCCTAATAATCCTTTCTATATTAGATAGGGTGTCTATATTATATCTATAGCTCCCTAATAATCTTTTCTATATTAGATAGGGTGTCTATATTATATCTATAGCTCCCTAATAATCTTTTCCATATTAGATAGGGTGTCTATATTATATCTATAGCTCCCTACTAATCCTTTCTATATTAGATAGGTTCAGAATCATTTCGGTCGCATACACAGGCATTTATCAATAGTGCACTGTTACCAAAACGTTTATCAACAGGGCACTGTTACCAAAACATTTATCAGTAGTGCACTGTTACCAAAACATTTATCAGTAGCACACTGTTAACAAAACAAACAGCACTCTAGTTCCAGCCAGGGAATATAAAGTAAAATGAAATGGAATGGAGTAAAACGAACATGAAGCATGCAGTCTTCTTATTTCGGAACCATCCCTCAGATGGCATTGCCACAATAGCATCCTATTCCTCAGACAATATCCAGTCCTTCTGCTATTTCTCATTTTTAAGCACAGTCAGTTGTTACAGAGCATTTCCTCCCAGAATTTCCACTTGCTCTGAAGAAAATATCCCCTGAGTACCCGTAATATACTTATGGAAAAGCAGCTCTGTATCATAACAAAGTATGGCTCTTTTAATGAGGAATGCCTGATATTAAATGCACAGTTCTTATTCCAAAATGGTCAACATTCCATTTGAGGGAAGGGATATAATTGCTTACCATCATATAAACGGAATGGGTGCAAGCTGACTGTAATTTTTAGCAGAGCCTCACTTTCTAAATATACATATAATGTGTTTGTGTGCCTGCGTGCAAGGACATCATCAACAATAGAGTTTAGAAAACTGCAGTACAGTTTGGCTTTTGCACTAGGGCCTCCGGATCCTGTGTATCCCTAAAACGCTTGACAGCGTTTCCATTGTCCTTAACTAAATACAGTAATGGTGGTGCAGTAACACAATGGCTTGTGCTCTGCCTTGGACGGCTGAGCCTGTTGTCTGTGACGCGGAGTTTTGGCTGGGAAGGAGGCTCAGACTCCCTGTTCTCACAGAAACCCCATAGCAGTATCGCTTAGCCAGGCAGCAGGGACAGCCAGAGGTACTTTGGATGAATATCTCATCTCGTGAAGGACTGCACCTCAAACAGCTCAGCTCCTCCCTGGCGTTGTGCTGCCGTGTCAGTATTAAGAATCAGCCTAAGTCCTGGTGGGAGACTTAAACTTGTGACCTTCTAGCCACGAGGTAAGAGCCCTGCCGGCTGAGGTGGGCTGTCATTATTGATATGTGCTTGCATGGTCTGACATCAGTGTTGACTACAGCTTGACCCGAGACTGTAAAATTGATGCCCTCATGGATTTTAAAGGTAACCCATATCTCGCAGAAAAGCTTGGGCTTTTTCCCCTATGGAAAGTTACCACTTCTTCCAGAGAAATGCAGCCTCCAGCCAATGCCTAACGGCTGAACGTTGGCTTCCTAAGCATCTCAAAGGAATCTGAACACCTCTCAGATTCATGGTATTTCAATGAAGGCTTTTACTTTAGCTTACACCATTCCGGATAGGATGCCTATTTATAGCAACGTGTTTGGGGGCCGGTGGGGAAGACTATGATTTACAGTAATTAAGATTAAATGTTTAATTATATTTTAGAAGGCAGTAAAACCCATTCAGGGCAATGGCACCTATATAAGGCAGGGCATTTTCCAGTGGTGTGGAAGCATCAGTGGGTGAAATACAAAAAGGGGTAAGGAATGTGTTCAGCTGGTATTTGGTGTTATACACAGCGAAGGGAAACTCCTTGGGGAGTGTTTTCATTACCTCACAAAGCAGGTAAATTTGATACAGGATCAATTGTCGGTCTTGATTCTGCTTTTGCTGAAGTCACTGTTGCTGAATTAGACAGCTGATGTTTGCAGACTTGGACCAAATAAATCACTGAATACTCACTCCAGTTTGACAGTGATGTTAAACACAGAAGATGTCAGAATCTGAGCATCTGAGGACCATCTATATGGATGGAGTAACAAAAAGCTGATGTCCAGCTTAGGACCAACAACAGATCTTTAACTGTTAGTTCAGACTACAGTTTAAATGTTTAGTTTTGGGGGTTTTTTAATCAGAACTTATAATAATTGGTGCTTCTCCAGGAATGCTAGCACCACACCAGATGTAATTTATAAACATAGTCAGAGCAGCAAGTGAAACTTTGCCAGGTACTAGAACTAGCAGTGCCAGCTAATTCTCAGCCAAAAGAGTGCCTCTCTCAGCAGCTCTCTCAGAGCAATCACATGCTCCTGAAGATAACGCTGAAAGGAGGAATCGCTGATTTGACGATGGGTAATGTCCAGCAACCTAGTTTAATCAGCCTGTCGCCCCCCAAATCTTGCAAAGTCAGCTTGCTCCGGGAGTTTCTGATTGCTTCAAAATCAGAGGAGCAAAATAATGAGTTAGAGTTGATCATCTGCAGCTCCAAATGAGCACCAAACACGCAAGAAAATACTGCAGAATGTGAACGTGTGCGCAGGGCTCAGCCTCATTTCTACAGCCCCGACAGGAGCTGTTGAGCTGTAGCATCTTTTTTCTATCTGCTCTCTCTCTCTCTCTCTTTTTTTTTGCTTGTTTATTAAAATGTTCACAACTGTGATCCTGCTCTTTACCCGGGGAGCTGAGTAGATGTAAAGACGACACAGAGCTGTGTCTTATGTTTTACTGAGCCTTCTGTAAAGAAGCGTCTTGCTAACCAAACATGACTCTAACAAAAATAACTAAGAGTGGCAAGGCAGCGCTGGGGGGACCAGAGGGGTTATGTGCTCTGCAAAATGTGCTCCATTTACAGGCTGGTGTGTGGGAGCTGAGCCTCTTCCTCAGGAAGCTGCCTCAGCCCTAGAGTAGTGTTGCTCTGGGGACTTACCTCTAGGTTCCTTGCTCTGGGCTCTTACCCCCGTGTCATTGCAATTGTTCAAATGATGTTATACTTAATCAGACAGATGAAGACAATAATTACACAGAAGACCTTTTACTGAGAGGTTTTTCAAGAGAAAACACAACAAGGCTTTAGGAAAAAAATGACTACAGCAATGACCTGAATGCTTATCAGCCTTCAGATATTTGAGCTCAGAGGTTTTAATGAACTCGTGAATTCTTTTTGGATAGATATAAATTGCATAGAGAAAGCTACAAACTTTAGGCAGTGAACTTTTCCTTGTCTGCAGTCCCTAGTTTATTGATACCGTTGACTCTTGTAAATGGTTTTTTTTTCCTGTGGGATTCATAGACCAATTTGATCATTATTATTACAATTATAATACAAAAATAAACCTCATTGATGATTCTGTGGGGCTCCTGCTTACGGACCTTTGCTCTTAGGACTGATTCCCTTTAAGTTTGTCATGAATAGTATTTTTGATGTTTGAAAAAAAATCATGAATAGTATTTTTTATATTTGAAAAAAATGCTCTGAAGATGGAGACCAAGCAAAATATTGAAGTAAATATCTCAGGTATTTTTCTCGTAAATAAAAGCAATTAAATATTTTAGGAACTATTTCCCTCCTCTCTCTTACCAGCGGGGGATTTTCCTAACACATCTGAAAACTGCAGGCCTGCGACTCTGTCACGAACTTGGGGCATGGCCATCTGCATCTTTCTGAGAACTGCACCTCCACTACACCATGCCCCGTCACTAAGAGCTAGCAATGTGCATGAGCTGTTTCCTTGAGCTAAGTGGGACACTGATTCATGTGGCTCCCTGAAATCCAGCCATCCACGCTAGCTTGAATGGCTGAAAGACAAGAACCTACAAGCCAGCAGCCTTCAGCAGCTCCCCGGTACTCGGTGACAGCCCTATTCTGACTTTGTCCTTTACACCAGACTATCACCAAAACCTCTGCCTCCTCTTCAGCCTTCCCTGGCTGACCCATCGCTCACCTCACCAGCCCAAACCTTCCCACCAAACTCACACATCTGCCCAGATCAGTCCGGGGCTCCTTGTCTTCACTTATTCAGTAGTTCACTTCCACATGGTACTGTGTATATCTGTACACTTTTATCTTCCACACGGCTTCTGCCATTACCACTACCTCTATGCTGGAGATCTTTCATGTCAGAGCCAATTGCTATGGTTACAGACAATCTGCTGTATGTTTCATCTCTAGGAGCTGTAAATGAGGGAGTTTCAACAGCGTTTGAGTAAGCACTGCCTCATCCTTACATGTAGCACACATCTCCATTCAAATTCATCTCTCCACTAGTTGCTGCTCATATCATATATATTACACTAATGAGAAATTCTCCTTAGATGAACAGCCTGGCGATGAGTTCATGCCTTGTGAGAAACAACAGCTACAGCCTTTTGCAACCTTTTTCATTTGAGTGGTGTGAATCTACCATGGCACTCACATACCTGCCTGGTTTTTGTTTGTGAGCTCAAAGACTGGCTGTGGTGGAACGTGTAAGGGAGTAAAAACATTGGATGCTGTTTACATTTACACAGAGCGGTATAAAATAGCAGTGAAGTCAAATGCAGCTATTTTTTAAACTACAAAAACACTGTATAGTCTATTCACTCTTTGTGCCTCAAGAAAATGTGCTCCTCAAGTTATAGCATCACTGAGATGAAGTTCTTAGCAGTTGAGAATCAACTAAGATACAATCCTAAACCGCAGGCATTCAATTTTTAATCTGTGGATACCTGTATAAAAAGGATGGGGGAGCAGGGGGTACCTCTGAATTTGAATCTATTAGTGCTGGTTCTTTGTGCCAGGCAAAACTGGAAGTGCCAGCACTCTGTGTTTTAATGTTTTAACTCAGGTGTAAATTACCGCAGCCAGATTTTGGGTTTATAAATGCAAATGAGAAACATGCTAAGAACAAGTGATAGCGTGATGTTTCTGCAGCTTCCTAGTAAAAACCTGACAAAAACAACTTGCAAGATTTTATGTCACAAGGAATCCAGCCACAAACTCTGTCCATGATTCTGTGTGGAAATAAACCTCCAGATCTCTTGCAAACCTCATTAGAATCAGGATGCTGATCTCCACGCTTGTGATTCAGGCCAGGTATTGAGAGGGCAAATCCTATCAGATGAGCCCACCCCTCGGATTAAATATTTAGTTGCTCCTGCCAAGCCAGAGGGGCACAAAGTGCCTCCAGCACTAGAGGACTGTAAGGAGGAATCCACCAACCTGCTTGTTGTGATTAAGGAGTGGCTACAGCCTGGCAAGCACACGTGGCCTCATGTCAATTTTACATCACATTGACCTTCTTTAATTAACCCAGGCAAGTTCTCTGACCGAGCTCAGATAGCCGTTGGACTGAATGGTCTCTTCCAGCTTCAGAATCCTCCACAAAACCTGTACTTTAGGGAGCTACAGTTTGTACCTCCGTGCATCGGGAAGCAGCCCAGGACAAAGCCAGCTCCGCATTACAATTCTGTATGAAGGTTAAGGGATTGCTTGTGAAAAGCAGTGTCTGCCAGCTCTGGCTTCCCTCCAAAGGGCCATGCAAAGCTGGTCACCAGTGCTCCCCACCAGGAGGGAGTTAGCTCCCCTGAAGCAGAGTTTCAGACACATACCCAGGGTCCTCACCCACCTAGTTGTGCCATTTAGTCCAGAGCGAAACAGGAACAATTGACATTGTTCCAGTCTGACAATCGACAGGAAGATAATTGCTGTGTGTAATCACAGCACCATATTTAGATTTGTGCTGATGCAAAACTGAAATCAAGTTGAATAAAACTAGCCCAGAACTTGGCTTTCTCTCTGTAACCTCTTACGAAAGGATGCTGACAGCTGAAGGAAATCAATACCTCCCTTAGGCAAATGACTTTCCCTTCCAAGAACAAATCTTTATGAAAATAAGATTATGCACAGTCATTTAGGCCCCCGAATGGTCCTCAAATACAAAAGTTATTTGTTTGTATTGTCAAGCCTCTCCCAATTGACAACGTGCCCTTTTAAACCCCTCCTTGCAGTTTTATTACTCATCAGACACCCCTGGCTGTTCTGAGAGGAGTTTTTCCTAGGACAGACATAAGTAGCTCATTTATAAAGCCATAAATGACTCTACGATTCTCTTAGGCACACACAGCATTCCCAGAACTGGCAGTACAAAGCTGATCTTGGAAGCAGATGAAGCTTGCCATCAGATAGACACCGGTAATAGAGAGCAGCACATCCATAGAGGACATCAGGCATGGCGCATCGGCCGGGTGCTGTACCTGTGCACTCAGCACCTCAGCCCTGCTTTGTCATCGGCTACAGGCGGTGAAGTTGGGTAGAACTGCAATGCAAGTTTATCTGACAAAGCATACATGCCCTAATCAGCTCTGTACCTGGACACGGAACGATGTGAGAAGGTTGTCATGATGAACTGACCTATGTGGTTTGGAAACAAACAGCAAACCTGTTTTTTATCATCAATCGATTACTGCATTACAATTCGTGAAGTAGTTTGCACTGTTTCCTGCCGTGGTCACCATCAGGTCTCAGCCACTGGATCACAAGGAAGCAAGGAATGACTGGCAGAAAATCCCGTGGCTGTCCTTATCTACAGAAGGGCAAGCACAGGCTGAGCTCCGTGCAGCCTGCTAGGCTGTCAAAACAAAGATTACAGAAGGATCCCTTTTTTCAGTGCAGGAAGATGTTCCTGACGTTGCAGAACTATTTCACTGAGCCACAACGGCATCGTATCTGAAATTGTTTTATGACCTGGGGCATGCAAAGCAGACCCATCTGTTCTCTCCTATTGGCTCCCAGTTAACTGCCACCATTCCATTCGGCATTGAAAATGCCAAAACTGAAACAACTGTCCGTATTTGTTGGTGAGGTTTACCAGAAAAAGAAGACCGCCAGCCAATGAGGGGAAAATAACCTCCCTTTGGGTCTTTCCAAGTCAACATATTAATTTTTCAAATCTATTCCAACGACCTCATTACCGTTGTTCACAAGACAAACAACTGACATTTTACCAAGGATGTCTTGGTAAACTACTGATAGTTTTATACACTTGTGATTTTTAAGAACCAACCTTTAATTTTGAAATTCACAGTCTCTCCACCATTACAAGCCCCTTCAGGGCAATGATCTATCAAGTTCTGACTGTTTCAAACTGTTTGTGCTAGATTCAGCATCTATCACTCCTCAGACTTGCTGCACATTTAACCACAGAGCCAAGAAACAATAATTTTCAATTAAGAAACCTGAAGAAGACTTGGGGACTTGATTTATGGTGCATGACTAATTGTTGAATAGCTGGCCTAATGAAAATTAAGCTCCTGGTTATTACAAAGATTTAACTTTGTTTTTCTGAGAAGATGCTGATATGACCCAGAATATAATGGATTGGAGTGTTCTTGTAGGTATTTGAAACAGGCAAACCAGCACCATTACTACAGTCTAATACCTTTTCTTTCCTTTTCATGTTTTACACTGGAACAGAGACAGCTCCTGGGAACCTGGAGCTGAATGAAAGGCTTCTTCATGCCTGAACTTACAGTGCTTCCTTTCGGGTGGTAATGACAGAGAGAGAAATATGAAGGAGGACATGATAGAGTTGCTTTTAAGGCTCAGAGCACTTAGAAGCAAAAGATTCAGTTACACACAGTACCGATGCATTAAAACTGAGTTCAAAACCCACAGCGTTTTGTCTACAAGCTTCTGTTTAGCATGACATTCTGCTTTAGCTGCAATTTTGGTGATCTTTAGAAAACAGATATCTTCAGGGGATGCTTACTGATTTTTAACTCTGCAGACTAGATTCAACAGTGGAGGTCCTTCTCGCAAGTCTTTGAGCTGTTTCAGGACTGCAAGGGTCTGGCTCTGTGGCTGTGTCCTCAGTGGATGCTAAGGTAGTGGATGCTAAGTAGTGGATGCTCACATGAGCAGTCCCATTAGAGACCGTAATGAGGGAAGGGAGGGTTTACAATCAGGCACTAAGAGTGAAGGTAGAGGCCTCCTAATTATTATTCCTCCAAGGTAGTGTTGAGTGGAAATTCATAACTGTACATTTAAATACCACAAATACTGCAAATATTACTTTACTAAGAAGGAATAATTAGCAAGCCTATAAATACCCAATGCAAGCCACTCTGTATAAGTCACTGGCCACTACTATTTTCACCCCACATGTTCATGACTTCCAGCTGTCTCCACAGATATACAGAGACAAAAGAAAATCAAGAAGTTAAAGAACTGAAAGGTATTTTTCCAAAGACCACATAACCCTATTCCTATGCAAGAAGGCAACCTTTGATGTCACCATAACCAATTCTGCTTCTGCTGTGGGTCCTGCACGCAGCGCTCCTAGCCCTTGCTTTGTGCACTTAGGTGAAAGAGCGAGGAAGGAAATATCAAGGTGAAATGACAAAAGCCCTAGATTAGAGCAGCTGGTAACAAGACTGTTCAGAATTGTCACCAAAGATACCAGTCACTGAAAGGGATTAAAAAGGGAAGAAGGAAAGGATAACTTGATTTATTCAGGAAATTGCTTGTTTCTTCAGAAGGCCTTTATGCACACCATCACTTTCTGTTAGGACAGCTGGCAACCAGAAAGGGAGGGAGTGAGAAATTAATTTCCTATCTAACTCTTTAAAGATCTGAGCCCTGTTCAAGTAGATGTACAGATACGGCCTGTGAGTACAACTGATGTTTTTCCTTTAGTCTCCCAATTGCAAAACAACCTGAACCGAGAGTGCCCATTTGTAGCACGTGCCGTGCGGACGCAGCGCTCCATCCTGGTAAGCTCCAGGGTGGGAAGGAAAGCTCCGTTACCCCAGTTCCCTTGGTGGTTTCAAGCTCTTACATTCTTACAGGTGTGTTTATATATTTATACATCACTTTTTAGTTAGGACAAAGGACTTTCTTGCAGAAGTTTTGGTACAAATGTGTCTGTGCAGAGGAGCGGAGCCAAGCCCAGACACTAAAGTCAAGTAACAATCGCTTCCACTGGCCCATGAAGGAGAAATCTCCTTTTCTCTCCCAAGGTGTTCTCCAATGCCCCTCTGAATTACTTGGACTGGCGCTGGGAGAGCATGTTGTCTTTGCTCTCCTAAACCTATTGTGTCGTACTGCTGTGTGCTGTTAAACAGCTGCCACAATTCATCCCTGGGCTGGCCATACTTCAATAGTGGATGAAGTGATTCATGCATGTATGGACTGTAAAGTTTGTAAAGCACTTCAGGATCCATTGACATAAAAGCTGCTACATCACTGTAATTTATTAGCAGAGCCAGTTAAGTCTTAACGACAATACCCTCCGAGGTAATGCAGCTCAGACTATTAGTCTGAAATGGTCTTGAAAGGTTTACACACAAAACTAAATGTATACTGTAAAAGCAGTCCTCTGTTTGCAGTCTGGGGCCACTGTCTGTCCACAAAAAGACTTCCTTGTCATGGTTGTTTCTTTAGGTTGCAGGGCGTTTAGAAGCCGGGTATAAACATAGATCCAGAGCCTTCCTTCTGTCGTCCTGCGGCGCGATGGAAGTGGGTGCTGCATCGTTATCCAACTGAAACTGAGGGGAAGGGAAGATCTGATAGATAAAACTAGGAATAAACCCGATGAGCACCTCTGTTCAAAACTTTCTTTTGTCTCTGGATTTATTGCTGCAGTAAAGTTTTCAAATCAGGCCACATAATAAATACCTACTCCAAGTGAACCCACTTCCTGTGGGGAAGGAAAAGTACAGGAAAATAACCACCAGGAAGAAAAAAAAAGACTCTATTTTAGGCTCAGGATGTGGCATTCACATTTCTGTGCTACCTTGGTGGAGCTTTGCACTATCTCGACCAGTGTGATGGGCGGTAGATAAAATAAAGCATTGCCTCCAGGAAGCAAATTCTTACATGTATGGAGTAGGGGTGTGCAGGATGTTGAAAATTTGTTGCAGGAAAAGAAGGAAGGTGATGTGTGCAGTAAAAACCATTCGGTCCTACATCGTAAAGGACCCGGTTCCAACTTGCAAAGTTTCTTTCTTTAATTTCCTACCTGCATTTTGCAGCGCTGGCCCTTCCCCGTAGTCCTTGCTGTTACCCTTCCATTTCAAGAAGAGATTAATATTTCAGGAGGCAGATTAACAGATCCTAAGACAAAAGGGGAAACTGCAGTCATTTCATTTGACCTAGATACCTCAGGCCATGGCTGTGGTACGTGGCACTGAATGTCATGGGAAGGTGGTTATCTGGGCCTCTCATCATCACTGGCTTCCAAGTGAGAGTGCTACCCTGGAAATCTTTGGTCCTAGATACAAGATCTGGCGTACAGTCACTTAAAAACCTGTGCTGCTGAGTTTTCATTTGATCCAGACCAGGTCAGGGACTGACGTGTACATAGACTCCCCGAATCTTCACTTGTGTGCTCACAGGTTCCGACTTGGAATCAAGAGCAGGTTCTCTGCTTCACCAGATTTACACAGTGCTATGGTTTACCCTGTAAAATCAGGAGTACGAAGTGAAATGCAGCACTGAGTGCCATACCTTAGAAGTTATCAGTACATTTTCAAATTCCACAGCGATTTAACGTGGGGTTTTACTGGGGGTTGGGTGTTTTATCCCATTACATTTTCCCTATGGGCATTACATTCTGGTATAGGAATCTAAACCAAACTCTTTATCCTTTGGGGTTACTGCACCCTAAGAAGAGATGCTGGGTGGGTACAAGATGTCTGATGCTATCTGGGACATAGTCTGTGTAATTTTTCTAAAGAAGAAAGCAGTGAGACCCAGCCTCTGCTTCTCACTGGGTGTTGAAAAAGCAGCATCTTCCCATTTTCTTAATCAGAGCAATGCTTAGTAGCAGTTAGTGCAGGAATGAGATGTCCTGCAGAAACAGAACCAGTGCAAAAGAAATTGCAAGTGAAAAAAACCCCTTATTTCAGATTTGAATATATTTGCTGCTGATGAAGAGAAATAGAGCAGATGGTCAGTCAGACCAGTCAGTCCTACCTGAAGCAGCTTGAAGCCAACAGGGCAGCTCACAGAGGAAGGCCAGCTCAGACGGTCAGGGCTGGAGAGCCCGGCAGTGTGTGATGCTGGGGTGGGCAGGCAGCCCAGAGCCCACCAAAATGAAAACACACAGCCTACAGTAAACGCTCCGGCAGACTGCTGAAGGAAAAACAAGCAGTCGGCCAGCTAAGTATCAGCAGCTGTTGAGGTAAAACAAACTCATAACTAAGCATCCACCACAAGATTCACCTCAAAAAACAAGAAATAGAGCGTATGATTTGTCCTTTAATCCCTGCTGGACCAAGAGGCCAGACAAGTTAAGAATCTAAGGTTTGGTAGGGCCGTGCAGTGGGTAACAGCCAAAAGGAAACCAGTCCAGCAGTTTCAGATCTTTTCCCAAGGGGCCTCTCGTACCACGGCTGGCAAGAGCAGCCTTTCTTCTTGGCAGGTACAGTCAAGCCAAGGACAGAATGGGCTAAAGATTGCCCACATTTTCCTGGGGAAGATTTTGTTAGCTCAGACAACCCTGGGGGGGATAAAGAGGTGGATTTTGGATGTACTGTTATTGGACCTCTGCTAAGGCAGGATATTACTTTAGCTACCCCTTTTAAAAGCATAAAACCAAACCAGATTTTATTCTTTTTTAAAACAGGACATGGCTGCATGAAGGACCAAACGTGTTTTGAAGTGAGTCTGTATACCTTGTATAGAAAACGCAGTGAATGTCATCACTCGCATCCCTTGCAAGCACAGAGTTCAGTGTTCAAAGGAACTTCACAAGAAGCGTCAAGGCAGATGCTCTTCGTTTAATGCCACTTTTAGATCAAACTGTGGCAGATAATAGATGTCTCCTGATAAATATAACAGCTTATGGATTCCGGAAAACAATCTTAAATATGGTTGTGAAACCATAATATTTTTACTGAAATTGGTTTTACTTTCCACTAGGTTCACATTTTGACATGGAGTGTGTGGCTTTCCCTGGAGAACTTAAGTACGTAGACTTAGACCTGAAGGTACCACTAGTTCTAGGTGTATTAAAACTTCACAGCTGCTGGTCTGTAACACGAATAGTAGTCTGCTTTCCCAGACTACTGTAAAAGTCTGCTTTAGAGAGGCTGAAACAAGCTGACATGGGACAAAGTCGATACGAGACACCGAACGTGGACCACTGGTGAATGCTCAGCAGATTCTGCAAGATGAGATTCCCATAGGGAAGTAACCAACAAAGGAAATCAAAAGTTTCAGGAGTTTTTCTCCCTGCTTGTTGCTATTTCCTGTGAGGAGATATATCAGATCTCAGATAAAAGTGTCAGTAAGCCTAAATAACCTTCACAGGAAATGTAAAGTCATCCTGGCCTACAGATCTGGACCACATAAGGCAGAAGAGATTCTTCTGTTTAGCAGCCACGTATAACTACATCCCTGTACTATATGGGCTTTATTCTGTACTTGGTTTAAAGCATGAGTCAATTCTGCATTTTCACTGTATCACAGGATCACAGTACTGATGAGGCTGGAAAAGACCTTAAAGATCATCCAGTCCAACCGAAAACCAACCAAGTAACCCTAAACATCTG
>VZRI01005634.1:331622-361925 GCA_013397515.1 Upupa epops | reverse complement strand
AGGTCACCCCTGAGCCTCCTCTTCTCCAGGCTGAACAGCCCCAGCTCCATCAGCCTCTCCTCGTAGGGCTGAACTTCCAGCCCCTTTCCCATTCCAGTTGCCCTTCTCTGGACTCGTTCCAGCCCCTCGCCATCCTTCCTGAACTGAGGGGCCCAGAACTGAACACAAGCAGAGTTGAAGCAAAACTTGCTGAAAACAAAACAATGCAAGCAAAGCCGACAACTATCATATTAGTGTAACTATAGAACGCTCAATCATCAACAGTCTTCCCATACTTGACTGTGATTTTTCAAAGTGCTAAGTTTCTCTATTAAAAAGACATGGAAATGTAGTTTTACAGCGTATTTGAGACACACAAAAAAATAGTGCTACATGCTGGGCAGTGAAATTGAAATATTTTTATTCTTCAACAAGGCCTAGCCATTTCATTCAGTTCTGCCATATTTTTCAATAAAAAAACAATAGGAATCTACCAAAATATTTGGGTAAAATTTGTGAATATCTGCAGGGGTTCTGGAACTAAAAGTGATATTTTTTTCCCATTTGTATATGAATCTGCAGGTCTTATTTAGCTCAAATAAAATAATAAGGAGGTGTGGAAAGCAGTTTCTCTGCTATATAGTACCTCACGCTTGGTATACGTCCTTTAATATGAGCCAGGCACCGCTGGTTTCAAAGATCGACGTGCTAGAGCAACTCTGTGTGACACTAGCTAAACATTTAGAGAAGGCAGACTTTGTGCTGGAGGAGATCCTTTGTCACAGTGCTGTGTGACACTAGCTGTGTCCCAAAGGGTAGTACATTTTAGAGGAGTCAGATGGGACGTCGCAAGGCAAAGGTGGGGATAAGCAAACCAAGGCAGAACAGTGATGCTTAACCCTGGGGCAGCCACCGTGAATACAGCCAAATATCACCAGGTTAACACAACTGGTAAGGTAATTCTCCCAGACCAACAAAGATAAAGAGACAACATACCTCCCGTACTGAATCTGAAGGCAGATACTGAACAATCTCTGTAGACTCTCCACCGCTGATTAGGGGTCACAGTCTTCAGCTCCATCAGGGGAGGTTTAGACTTGACATTAGGAGAAGGTTTTTCACTGAGAGAGTGATCCAGTTTTGGAACAGGCTGCCTACAGAGGTAGTGGAGTTGCTGTCTCTGGAGGTGTTCAGGGTTAGGCTGGATGAGGTGCTGAGTGGCATGAGCTAGATGTCAGATGTTAGGGTTACTTGGCTGGTTTTAGGTTGGACTGGATGATCTTTAAGGTCTTTCCCAGCCTCATCAGTACTGTGAGACTCTGATTTCAACAGAAGTGTGGCAGTGCAACACAGAAGACAGTAGGCTACTCTTTCCCAGTCCTACATTTGAGATCTTGAGCTGACAGAAAGCGCAGAGTTTAGTGTTATGCATTGATGAACCAAAATAAAAGCTGCCTTTAACAACATTTTGGTTTCAAACATATGCCATCCTGTCAAAAAACAAAGCTGTTCCAACTTCATTGCTACAGCAACCTTAACTTATGTTATATATTTAGTATCTGCAGCATTAATTTTCCTGCAGATTCCTATGGATTAGCCTTCTGCCTTCTTGTGTCTCCTTGACGTAACTCAGGAGAGTCACTCCTCGAAGAAACCTCATTATCAGTGTAACTTACAACAAACGGGATCAAGTTTCATGGCTATTAAGTAGATAAATTTGGGTACCACTGTATAATGAAAATACCACCACACTTACAGTTGTCTGTGAAACACAAGGCCAAAGGTTAAGTGTCCTTCAGAGTGGCTACAGGAATAATATTATGCTTTTGTCAGGATGTTTAGTTTGCTTTATTAGATGAGAACATTAAGAGTGTTTAACACTCATCACCTCTGCTCCACCCACAATGTAGTGCAAATTAAATGATGTCACTCAAGATTTAAAAAAAATTTATGTTTTCTTTGGTTTCTCAAGCTTCCAGTCTCTAGAAAAACTGGTAGTAGCGTGCCATCATCCATAAAGACCACACCATGCTCTGCTGGTTTTGGTTTTGTCACATCCCTAGATTGTAAAACAGCTCTGAGAGCTGCTTTGCTAATTCATTCTCAACAGGTCAAGCCAGGGCCAGACCAGGATTTGGATTGTGCCTCTGAAAATCACAGTCTCACAGTACTGATGAGGCTGGAAAAGACCTTAAAGATCATCCAGTCCAACCTAAAACCAACCCAGTAACCCTAACATCTGCCATCTAGCTCATGCCACTCAGCACTTCATCCAGCCTGACCTTGAACACCTCCAGAGACAGCGACTCGACCACCTCCGTGGGCAGCCCGTTCCAAACTCGGATCACTCAGTAAGAAACCTCTTCCTAATGTCAAGTCTAAACCTCCCCCGATGGATGGAGCTGAAGACTGTGACCCCTTGTCCTGTCTCCAGTGTCCAGGGAGAAAAGACCAACCCCTGCCTGACTCCAACCCCCTTTAGACAGCAATAAGGTCAGCCCTGAGCCTCATCAGCTTAGATTTCCCCGTAAGAAACAGGGTCTCCATTCACTCAACCCACCCACCATGTTGCAGCTATTCCAGCGTCACTGCAGTTCCGTGACTGCACTCACAGGTCTGATTCCTCCAGTTTGACCAGTACACTCTCCAGCCACTGAATTCCCACTTTGAAGCACTCTTCACTTTACCACTCCTGTGAGTTTTCCGTGGAGTTTAACTCATTGAGGCCACGGGTTGTGTTGTATGTGATAGCACAGGAGAGGGAGGTATCATTCAGGCAGTTCTTAATGTCTCCCTGGGAAAGCTCTTCTTGTGCCACAATTCAAGTCCAAAGCTCTCACCCCAAGAAAACACCCAGGCAGGTGCCAAAACAACTTTCCAAACTTGTAAAACAACTGTTAATCTCTTTGCCACTTTGTCAGTATCTGAGCAGCAGTTTTCTCTGTGTCTCTGGGAGGGACACAAGCTAAGCATGTAAATGGAAACCAGAATACGATCACTGCTAATTTGTGAAATCTACACTTCTATAAACAATGAATATTTCCCATTAATCTCATCAAAAATCTGTTTCGTGTTAAGCAGAGTCATTCACAGTGTCATTCCAATTCCTGTAGGGTTTATCAGCTCCGAGTTTCACTGATTATTTAGTGCAAGTCACATTTTCTTGGTTTTCCTCTCTTACTGTATGACTAAATTAAGATGTAAATTAACATTTAATCACTAAAAGCTGCCTTCTACCTTTGGCCCTGCTACCAAATCTGGCAAATAGTAGCCAGAAGAAAGAATTTTGTTCTTACTAGCTGGGACCTTCATATGGAAAGCTGCCTCTTCCAAAGCAGTAGCATGCCATTAATCCAAAGGTTTTCCCTCAGGCAGCCTCGGAAATACCTAACTACACCTCTGTGCTGTGAAACTTCTTGAAAGGGAGACCTCAAATTCCTGACTTGATGGAAATCTTGACTTCTCTCTGTCACACCGTGGTAAAGGTGGGCGTGTTTTCAGACTTTTCCATCGTGTGGAAGGAATTTATCAGATTTTTCAGAATTAATCTAGCACAGAGCTGGTTTAAGAGTGTCATCGTCTGGTAATGACACGGCTTTAACACTCCATGTTCCTGGCTGCAAAGTCTACCCAGCCTCCACCTCTCAATTTGATGGGCTTGATGTTTTTGTGTGCTCAGAGCATCCGTTTGACAGGACAAGGGGTCACAGTCTTCAGCTCCATCAGGGGAGGTTTAGACTTGACCTTAGGAAGAGGTTTTTTACTGACAGGGTGATCCGGTTTGGAACGGGCTGCCCACAGATGTGGTCGAGTTGCTGTCTCTGGAGGTGCTCAAGGTCAGGCTGGATGAAGTGCTGAGTGGCATGAGCTAGATGTCAGATGTTAGGGTTACTGGGTTGGTTTTAGGTTGGACTGGCTGATCTTTAAGGTCTTTTCCAGCCTCATCAGGACTGTGAGGCTGTGATCCTGTGAATGCCATTCTGCCTTGTCATCCATCGGCTGGACCTTTTCATTATAATATAGACATCATTCATGACCTCACGTTAGTTCTCCAGACACCTGTAGATTGTAGATCCATTCAATGCTTTCTAAGAGGAAAAAGAAGCACATGCTTTGTAAGAGGAAACAGCAGCACATGCTGCACACACAAATTGAGATTCAGGTTCATTAACAATCAATGTAATACAATCTATGTTGTTTATTTATTGATGCAGTATCTGATGCACTGAGACTTATATTGACACTATTAATTATGAACAATTCATCAGCAACAGCTTCTGAAGTTGTAGGTACTTGCATCTTTTTCGTCAGGCATGTTTTTAAACTCCCAGTCTGTTGTTTGTGTAGATGGATGGCAATCAGAGAAATCTTTTTCAATTAATAATAAATTATTAAATGTATTTATTAGTAAACTCTAATAATTAGAAATTAAATTTATTTATTAGTAATTAGCAAATTAAATTTATTTATTATTAGTAATTTCTAATAATTAGAAATTTGTTTCCAGGCGTGTCCTTTAGGCAAGGATGTGAGAATTTGGGTCATCAGCTAAAGAATATTTGTTCCTGAATGATACTTTCAGGAAAATCCCTCCTGAATAAGCATTCAGAGACATAAAAAGAGGGATTAATGTAGTCAAACTACACAGCCACTCGGGACTTGAATTCAAGTTTATGAACTTCATTAAAGACAACTTACATAATCTGTGGATCTGGGCAGAATTTACCTTACTTTATTTAACACTAGTCTAAAGGGAAGATCAAAATTTGGCATCAAGTGTCCTGTAAATAAGTAAATATTACATATTTACATATAAGTAAATATCCTGTGCTAAGTAAATATAAATTTTAGGACAAAATAGTGATGAGGAATCAAGTGATGAAGGGAAAGGAACGAGCAAGAAGAATTACTGAGATTATATTAGATGGTCCCACACGTGTGTCAGTGATGACATCATTCTTTTTAGAATTTGTATTTATTCTTATTTAGAATTTATTCTTTTTAGAATAAAACTTTTTAGATCACCATTTTTCTCCCTTTTCTGTTTCTTGTCAAAATAGCAGCACCAGGAAAGGAATTTCAGACAAATGGTGCTGTATCACAAATCATTTCAAACCTGTTTTAATATAGACAGCCCCACTCAAAAGGTTTTTTGAGGGAAGACTATATATAAAATCATAAAATGTGACAGGAAAAAGGACTTCTGAATAGTGATCTGGTTCCCTCCAGGCTTGTGTGTTAGTATTTTGTTTGCCTGTTTATCAGATCCTGGTTTTATTCTGGATACTCATAGAGAAATCCATCGTAACAGCTCCCACCTCACCACATAGGTCTGCTTAGTGACCAGGCCTCTAGTTTTATGCTTTTCTCTAGTTTTTTACCTGCATTAATCATGTTTTAACTATACTATGGGAAGTTTTTTGTTAAGCATCTCATCCCTCATGCTGAGTTGATGGGGTAAAGCCCAGGCATCAGGGGTAGCATATTGCCATGTGCAACGCCAGGTGCACTCAGCTCTCCAGCAAGCAGTGGAGAGAGCAGAGTCACACAGGACTCGGTCAACGTGCTGTGGCATACTTGTGATTGCAGCTTGCCAGATACTGTCAGCTGCCACCTCACGCGTGCACGTGTCACGAGTAATGAGCAAGCAAGTTGTGCCCTTTTTCACCCAGAGCAGACGTGGGGAGGGTGCAGGTTATTGTTTACTGTTCCTCCCTAGGATCCATGTCAACATGCACTGCAGCTATTTCATGAGTGATGTTTCAGGCTGTGGAATTGGAGAATTGTTTGGACAATGGTACATTTTTGTGGACTGTATCCAGGGAATTCTCATTCCCCCAGTCCAAACGTTGGCCTTGAGCTGCCACAGCATTCCAGAAATGGTGTTTTTCGGGAACACTCTGTCTAAAAGTGATGACACTGGAAAGTCCTCTCTGTGCTGAGACACTAGTGAAGAAGGAACGCCGATTTCTCACTTACAATTAATCAGGCTTGTTGACATTTAAATGGAGAACAAAAAAAGGCAGCCCTGAATACACTAATGATGTAGAAAAGATATAACGTACATGCACCCCTCGATAGAGGCAAATCTCACATTAAAGTCTTGTAATTCGATTAATTTCTCAAATCAGAATTCTTACCTCATTGCAATCTGGGAATCAAGCCAGCCCAGAAACTACGACATACCTTTTCAGGTTAACTGAGTCCATTGCAGGGCCACACGGTCACAGCTTCAGATTAAATAACTTTTCTCTATTACTGTCCTATTTCTACTCCACCAGCCAGTAAGTACCTTTGAAAACAAAACCAACCACGCTGGTCTGTAGAAAGAAAGACTCTGTGAGAGAGCTGGAGATGGAGACCTATACAGTGCTAGAAGTTTGAATACAGTAAGATTTCCCACCTAGTGAGGCAGGGAGACAGTGACTTCCATCAGTCTCTCACTTGTAAACTTTGACTCACCTTCTCTTCATGCTGGTTTGTCATGGATGGGTACTAGACTCTCCTAGTGACAAAGCCAACTCCCCTCAGCTCATCCCAACAACCCTCACAACACTGTCTAGCTTTAACACCACGCATCCACATGCTCATCTGCCTACTCGCCTCGAGTTACTACAGATTTCCTTTCCTGTTGCCAGAAACGTACTCTGACTTGACAAGCACTCCAATTTGGGAAAACATTGAGATACATAAATATATATATACACATAAATCCATATATATATATACACACACATAAATACTCTCATGCACTTTGTTACAGATTACAATGACCTTATTTAAGCACTGCCCTAGGAAGAGAAGCAGAGAAGCTGCAAACCTCTGCCTACGTACCCACTCCAGCAACCACCGTCCCTCCAGCAGCATCATTTCCGGGCAGCTCAGGACCTGCTCTCACCGCATGCTGGGGTTTGTGCTAGGAGCTGCTGAAGCACAAAGAAACAGCCCGTTTTATACAGCCCTTATCCTGCTCACAGTCACTGCAAACTCTGAACTGCTGTCCTGCTGCCGTTGTGGTGGTTTGATTTGAGCGGGGATTAGTTTAGTAACTCAGGCAGACACGCGAAGGACAGCCAGGTGCGTTTGAAATGCCAAAATCTTACTGGGGTTTTAAACTGCTGTGCAAATACTGCCCCGTGTAGGGAAAGAACCTTGCTTTAAAATGGGGAAAACCTGGGCATTACAGGATTTTTCTGCTTATTCAGCATTCTCTACAGTATGAAAATTAACCTGACGTACGGATAACTTGTTGTCTGCAGAATGTGCTTTACAAGTCTTAGGTTCTATATGATGCTGCTGTTGCTATAGTAACTCTTTGTTATGGTCGAGCTAATACTCATACAAAACCTTTTGACTTTTAGTAAGAAAAATCTCCACTCTCCAAATGTTTTCAAGTAAAGTTTAAGATCTAAAAATAATAGATTCATTGTCTTTCCCTTCGCCCATCTCTCTCAGCTAGATGCAAGCAATTAAAAATACTCTTCCTTGGCCAAAGACTCAATTCTGTGAACTGTGGGGTGATTTCCTCTCGTGGCTAGGTTTTATGCCATGCAGAAAGTTAAAGTAAAATCAAGCTAGGTTTACTCTGTTAACTACTCTAGTAGACTTCTCCCTTTTATCTTTCTTTTTTTTTAAAGGGGTTTGTTTAAAGGTGATTAATTACTCAAATGCAGTGTGAACCATTCACTTGATACAGGGTGTGTAAGCTCAGTCCTTTATATCTCCTCTGTTTTGAACACCCAAACAGCCAGTGTTACCCCACTGAAATAATGCGAGACAAAAAAACCCCCAAAAATCAATGGCACACACTTTGGATAAATACCTCCACACTGTACATTTGCCAAGAGAGCTTCTAAGATCAGCTCTGTAAATGTCATGATCCTTAATGCTATTGTGGTATAACTGAAGAGCGTTCCTTGAGCCCATTTGGCTAGGCTGACTAGCGCACTTTGTTTTCCCAGGAGAAGAAAGCAGAGTAGTAAACCATTTTTGCAGAATGTCATTCTCCCACAACAGTTTATGAAAGAAACATCTGTGACAAGAATCTGTAATGCTTCTCTCAAAGCCAAGCTGACAGCAAAAAGCATTGCTAAAAGTGGCAAATCAATCCCATTCCAGTCCTTCTGGAGCAGGACACCTAATTTACTATGGATCACATGTATTTTCTTCACATGTGCTGAGAGGCTGTGACATTGATGTGGTGGCTGTCGTCCAAGCTTCTGTTGAATAAACACTTTGACCATATAGTAGGCGAAGCTGGCATATTTAACAATGTCTGAGGTCCACTACGAGTTTGCTGCACCTCGGGAAAAGGGTTGTTTAAATTACGCGTTGCGATTTAGGGATATAAACAGCGCGGGGCTGTCTGAAGGCTGATTTGAAAACCCTAAATCATCGAATAGAGTGCACGCTGTACTTTTTTTTTTTTTGGGGGGGGGGGACAGCTGGGCTTGCTTAACGCACTGTGAAGGGTTTTGTACTGCTTGGAAACGGACAAACGAGACAGAAGAAAGTAACGGCCATAGAGTTCAGCAGCTAAAAATCATTTCATTACCGAGCTTGTGCCGAGGGTGGTGTAAAACCAAGACAATTTAGCTGAAAGTAGCCTCACAAAGTGTATCTGGATCAGAGAGAGTACTCTTTTTTTGTATTTAGTTAGTTAAAACATCTGAAAGCTTTTACTGGCATTGGACAATGAATCAGTCCTGGTGAATGGTGTCCTGAGGAAACTGAGAGCTTGGCTGTGAATCAGAAGTATTTCTTGAGTTGCTGTTACATTTTTTAAAGATGTAAAACTACTGAAAGTTTTTATTACTCCCAAAGTCGATGCTTAAATAAACTTCTGATGCCTGCAGCATTTAAATTAATATCTTGTGAAGCTTTTTTGCAAAACAAAATGAGGTAGGAAAGGGACCCCAACTTTAGGCATGATTAATATCTACTCTAGCCTTCCTTGTTTATGCAAGGCAGTTAAGTGTGCTGCCTCTCATGCCGTCCTTCCCAGCCTGAGCTCCGGGCCAACCTCACAGTTTTCCAGCACTATGAGATCTCTCACTGAATCCTGTGAGATTTTTGGCTGAAGCTGGAGTACGCAGATGGATCCAGATAGTGAATTGATAGCTCCAAGGGCCTTTCTTGGTGAAGAAGTGGGTATCCACAGGGCATCAGGCTGCAGTGGAAACAGCCATGGTAGAAGGGTTGTACCTCACTCATTGCCAGGGAAACAACAGTAGAAGTGCTGAGACAGAAACTTAGGACCTACATTTTGCATTTAAAATAAGGGAGCCCTATGGAGAGTGATTCTTTATTTACAAAGGTGGGGAGGTCTGTTCTGATTTCAAGCTATGGCATTGGAGTATTGTACGTTCTAGAGTTTAGAAAGTTCTCAGCTCCAGCGAGAGTTTATTTATTCTGTTAGTTGCCATGGATAACACTTGGTTTTGTACATCTTTCAAGCCAGAGGAGTGAAATTGCATAGAAGGACTGGAATTCAGACTACTTCACAATCAGACTTAACTGGCATCTCCATAGCTGTTCAATTAGTGGCACTTGATTGGGTAACCAAGCTCATCTCAGACCTACTGAATTCCCTCCATGACTTGTAAATGAGGTCAGTGGCTTGTGGGCAGAGTGAGAATGTATGGAGGAAACTCCAACTCTAAGGCATTTAGAATGATAATACACAGCCACCCATTAACACAACAGAGAGAAGGAAGACAAACTAATCCTGAGATTGTGTGAATGATAAGGAAGGGTTGTTTTCAGAGAAAAAGGTGGGCCTGAAACATTTAATCCCAAGGAGAACTAGTCACCTGTTCTGTCATTTGCATTTCTTCCCCATTTCTCTTACCCCCTGCTTCACAAAGTGGTGGTGGGGGGGAAAGATTTCATGTCTTCAGGAGGCAGGACATTAAGTTCTGGTCTCTTGGCTTTCAGAAAGTATATCCCCCCTCATCGTAAGAAATCTCCCTTGCAATTTTCAAGCTCATTTGAACCTGACAATCTGCTCACTCACTTAAACAGAACAGCTCTCCAGCAGGACAGGTTTGGCTGGGCTCAATGCTCAGTAAAAAAGACCCACAGTCTGCAACCACATCAGCTACCTTTGCAAGCAATTTGAGGATAGGACCCTAGTTCTGCACGCTTGTACAGCTCTGAGTGCTGTCTGTCCTCGTGGAAGTGTCTCGCTCACACACACGACCCAAAACAAGCCGGCTTCCTGACGCTCTGCAATTGCAAGAGCTGCAGCGATAAACAGGCAAGAAGACAAATCCCTGCCAGTTTAACCCCGAGCCCTGAATTTGCTCACATATAATATAAGCAGGTAGTTTGCAAACTGCTGGGATTTTTAGAGTAAATAAATATGGTGCCATAGATAACAAACTGCTTTTTTAACTCGCTCTTTGCTTCCTGTTGTGAGTCCCTGCTCCCATGCAGAAGATACCCAGAACATCAAAACATAATTCTATTTATTTCTCAGAGTTCATTTGCTCACACTCGAGGGCTTTTGTGAGCAAGAAAAAGCACCTATATCTAACAGTCTGACCCTTTGTCCATCTTTCCCCGGGGCTGCAATTAAACTTTCATTTAAGTAGCCGTTTGGTGAGTGAGATACTACACTAAAACTCTTTGAATGGCTGGGTTTTGTAAGATTCCCAGCTTCTCTAATCTACAGCATCCAGTGACCGCTTCTGATCACGCTGGAAATACTTTGGGTCTGGAGGACTGATTATTGAGACAGAAGTGAAAATAGAAAAAGGGATTCTTTTTAGGGAAAGGCAGTGCCTGCAAAGGACAACTGGAGTGTCTGATGTGTCTATCCATTTCTTACCCATCATTCTGTGTCTTCCATATTGCTTCCTGTGAAGAAGGCACTTCTTCATGATTTAGGGCCTTGGAAATTCCATGTGTGATTGTGGTAAAATGGCCTTACGTCTCCCATGCTCACACTGCATCTTTATGTGTGCCAGCACATTCTGCCTGCCCTGGGTCCCGTACTGCCGTACATGCAGAGACATGGAAAATTTGCCTTCCTGGCTGGGTCTCTGCAACAAATTCTGGGGAAAAAAGAGAAACAAAAGGCTGATTCACATAAAAAAAAGGAAGGGGTCAGAAAGTCCCCGTTTTCCACCTTGGCTTTGCCACTCTTTTCAACATTTTGGAAGAAGCAACACTCATATGTAGTTCTGGATTAGTTTGGAGTTGTTCCACCCCCCTTCCTACCTTCCCCCCATGGTTTGGTTGGTTTTCTTCCTCTTCTCATTCATTTCCTTGGAAGCATTCACACCAAAGGAGCTTCACCCAGTAGCCTGTGGTCGCAAATCTGATTCCTTTGGAAGAATCTAATCCTAAAAGTCTGTTCCAGCACCAAAGTGGTACTTGAGTCACGGCCAGGAGGAGGGCTGCCTCACCAGCCAATCTTCCAGTGCACATCTCATACACTTCTTTCAGAAAGTTTCACATCGCATGTACAGTAGACATATTCAATCCAGAGGTCCAAATTCTATTCAATTAAAAATAAACCCCGTGAACCACATGAAATGAGGTTGAGGAAAGCCTAAGCATGTACTGGTCCAGTTTGGATTGCAGGCTAATGTATCCAGCACATATAACGCCTGCCAAGTCTGCAGTCTCCTTTTCAGTTGGATCACTAAGAATCTCTGTACTCTGGGAGGTTATTTGCACAGAGTACATAGAAAGTTGGAGATTTTACACGTTCACAGTTTCTGGATGGATGAAAGATCAATATTTTCATACAAGCTGCATTTCCTCAGGAAACTAGCCAAAAGTCCTGACACTCCTGTTGAGGTATAAATCTACGTCTGCACAGCAATATCCATAACAGTTGTATGTAATTATGCCAAAATTCATTATGACACCCTAGTCGGTTCGTATCATTCCATCAAACGTGCACTTTAGGACCAAACTGAAACTTCATTTGAGATTTCCTAAACTTTTGGGGGTCGGTGCAGTGATTTGAAGCTGCTTATGTGCATGTCATGAAGGCTTTAATTAAAATTCAGTCAATTCCCACCTCACCAACTTTAGAAAGGGGATTTCAATCCAGTACCAGAGCTGGATCTCAAAGTGGTGCCTGGGGGCTCATTTCTGTTATCAATTAGTAGTTGCTCTTGTGATGTATCAAAAGGCGGTGGCGTAAAGGCTGTTGTTTAGAGATGTACATAATGTAGCTTTAAATTTCATTGGGAAACTAGACAAAACCTCTGGCCTTAGGGCTGCATGTTCAAATACTACAGTCCCATAGTGCCTTACACCAGTCAACACTTCTTTTCAAATAGAGCCCGCATAACAATTAACCTTACTTCAACTTTGAGGTCTCTGATTAGTGATGGCCTATTGTTTAAGTGCCATTAACATAGCCTCTGTGTTGCCCTATTCTCACTCAAATGGACTAATCAAATCAGTCACCAAGGACTTAGAGTCCAACTTCTTTAGTAAGCAGCGATTTTCAATTTAAGTAGAATGGTGGATGTCATCAACATAGTCACAATTAGTAGAGCTCTGACACGGAAAACATTCTTAATGATCCCAAATTTGTGAACTATCAGGGGTCCCAGCAACTTGCCACGTAAAAAATATTACGTATACTGGAAAAAAAGGCAATACCTCTCACCAGACTGCTTTCTGAAAGGAGGGGCTCTCAATCCAATTTAACTTCATTTCATTAAGCAAAAGCTGGTTTGAACCAGTAGAAATAAAAACATTTGACAGTGTTTTTTCAAATGGTGTTTTTCACTACCCACCACACATTTACTGTGGAAAGTGGAAATCACTGTCTGCTTGTCCAAACCTAGTTACGAAGTTGGTAGTCTTGACATTCTCCTCACTTGGATTTCACTCCTGCTGTCGTTTGCGTTAGCTGGCACGTGACGTTTCAATGGTTAGTGATTACAACTGCAGTAGCATTATTTCTTTGGAGTGTTTAGAACCATGTCTTCCATCTCTGTCAAGGTAATGGATGACTCAAAAACAAACTTCTGAGGAGATAACTCTTCCACAGTATGAAAATTATGAGTTGAACTTCACCGGTGGAATTCAGGGACAGATCCGAAAGGGCAACGTGCATGTTACCACCCGCTTATTGTCAGGGATGCTCAGTGTGCACAGGTAAGACATTCTCTTCCTTTGATGCACAGGTGCATTTCCCATCCGCTCAGCTCTTGCTTTCCTTTGAATATGATACCAAAAAGTCACAGTGAGAATCCTGTGGTCATTGAGCAGGACATCAAGGACACCGATGTTTATCAAAACGGAGCCTTTGTGGCAGAGAACGATCAGAACTGATGATTCCTGTCTAAACTATTTTTCCCTCCCTTTTTCTCTCGTCATCTTGTTTTCTTGCCAAACCGCTTCCACTTTCTGCATCAAACCATTTCAGACCGTGGCAGAATCCTGCTTTCTCATCTCCCTGGAATGTGATGGAGTTTCTAGATTGTGTTCTCGCGTAGCTTTTTTTTTATGATCAGTTGGAATACTGTGCACAGAATTCACACTGCCAGACGCATCAGATGCTTTATTTGTATGCTTCAGAGAACTAAATTTGGCAGAAATATTCCCTAATTTAAATCTAGCTTTTGCCTGCCTCATTGCGTTGCACATCATGTTGAGAAAGAACTGGCTTCACACTGCTTCCACGCCACCAGCCCATCTGACTGACAATAGATCCAATCTACATTACCTGGAAGGCCATGTGAGTGGTCCCTTCTCTCTCCCACATTTCCACCGACAGCTGGAAATGGACTCGGAGCAAATGCCAAGAGAATTTCCGTGGCAGTCCATTTGGAGCACTCACGCTGCACGTTCGCCCTTGCTGCAGAATGGAGAGCCAGAGGCCTCATCTGTACAGAAGTGACATGAATTTAAATTTAAATTAAAACCAATTTAACCTAAACAGAACAAACTTCTGTGGGAACTCTTACAGCAGTTTTAAATAATCGGACTTCAGTTCATGCAGTGCAGGTGATGTTTCCTAACAGACAGCTAACAAAATGTGAGAGACAAATAGATGTCATCAGCCAGGCTCCGTCTTTAATTAAAGTTACTTTCAGCTCCAACCTTTAGCCCCTTTGCTGACAGAGGCTTTGCTGAGTCAGCTGGGGCTATTCATTTGTGCATGTCTTTCAAAATCTGAGGCAGATTCTCCTGCAGTCCTTCTCTTGCTTGCATTGCCCACAGTCAATCATTACCTCCTCTTTGGAGGACTCCCCACCCCATCTACTCTTGTGCACGCCCCACACTGCCTCCTGTTGTTCTTTTGTTCAAGAATAAAATTGTAATTTAGAGGCTTATTATTAGTTGTCTCTTCCCCCCAAGCCTCACTTTAACTGGATCATCACCAGTTTTAGAAGAGTTGCCCCATTCTAAAGAAAACAAAACAGAATAAAAACCCTCTTCCCAGTCCCTGCCAGAGCTCTCCTCACCAACATCCATTTTTTTCCCCTCAATAAAATGAAAGGACAGGGAGAAAAAGACAGCTGGTTCTTTCTCCCAACAATGAAATAACAAAGAGCACAAACAACATTAAAATTAGGCATTTAAGCTGATTTTCACCACTTAACTTTTGACATGTTTCTGCAAATTCCCTTCACGTCTCCTCTGAAGGTCCAGGCCATTCAATGCACCGAATCCAGCAGCTTTTCCAGTTCCTTCTGCATAGATGCTGTGGACCATCCACCGTCTTGTTTGGAGCAGCAAAGGCACCTTTCTGCTAATGTGAAATCCTGAGGCTATGATAAAATAAAGCATCTACCCCTTTGGGGAGAAATCAAGGGTTAAATGCGTAATTTTTCAACTTTGTGTAGCTCTAAATTATTTTGGGTCGGATGCATCCAAACTGACTCTGCAAAGGGATCTCCAGGTGGATGATTTATTACAAGTTAAAGCCTTAGCCCAAAATTTCTGCTCTATTTTATGCCCGCAAAGCATTAGTTCAGCCTTGTTCTTTTCCTTTGAGAAGTAATTGTTTTTCTCCACAGAAATATCTTTCTCTTCCAGTAAGTCTGCTTCACATTCGTCATCTGGAATGTATTGGGATCACTGCACTGAGCTGAGCTGGCAGCTGCTCCCAATCATAACCAACGCACTTAGAACAGACTTGCAAAGCACTTAGCAGGCTAAGGTGGGACTGCCTGCTCCAGCACCTCTCCTCTGTCTTGCAGTGGCACACACACAGGAGGCTTCTAGCCACTTCATTTCCAGGTGTAACTCAAAATGGCATGTTTTATCCACAAGGCCACTCGTGCTTTAAGAGCTTGTATTTCTTCAAGACTGCTTCTCTGTTTCAGCATCGTGTTTCACCTAGCAGTCAAGAATGGCTGCAGTTGCATGAGGTGAAGAGCTATGTTGACCCTGTAAAACACACTAGAGTTTGCAGAATGATGGGCCATTCTCAGTGGAGATACAGCACAGCAGCACTTCAACCCGTTCCCTACATCCAGAAGAAACCACCATCCCTGGCTATGCAGGTGTTGTCAGTATGCCCCCATGGCTTTGCAATCATTCAGCTTCTCCTGGGGTAGATCTCTGGTTTTATAGTCTGCCTGACAGGCAAAACACATAAGATGTTATAGAACACTCAAGAGATTCCTCCCTCGTGACTGTTGCCTCCCACCCATTCCCCCTTTGCCTTTCCCAGGAGCACCCATGCGCCTTCATTTCCTCTCCTCCCTTTGCACACACTCACCTCCAGCTCTCACACCTTTCTTGCTGATGCAGTAACCAGCTATTAAACTGAAAGAAAAACAGGTTCGTCCAACTTAACTCAACTGTCAATCTGACACCAACAGGATAAGTTACCTCATCACAGGTTATGGTTTCCCTGCAGAACGGGGAATATTCTGTGGTTTGCATAGCGGTGGAAGTTCTTCATCACTCCATTGTCTTAACAGAAAAGAAAATGTTTAACCTGTAAGAAAATGGCAGAGGACAGTACTTGCAAGCATTTCAGAAAGAGAAGACAGATGTGAAATGATAACTTCCTCTTATTTTATTTTTAATGGGTTTTTTTGTGTTTTTTTTATTTTAAAATAAACTTTATCTAAATACCAATATTTTAAATACAATTTTACACTTGATATTGCGGTTACATGTGACTCCTGCTGGGGTTGTGCTGGGACTGGTCAAACTGTCCCATGTAGGTTACGGTTCAACCTCTGGTGGTGCATAATAAGCTGTGCCCACCGCCTCATTAAGCCAGCTCAGTCAGGATAACTGGACTGAAGTAAACACTGCTTTTCCTCGCTTGGAAGAGACTTGAGTGGGAAGGGACAGTGAATCCTTAGCACTACATGCAGCAAGCAAATAGGAAACTGCCTGCTCTGCTGCTGCCAGCTTTGCTGAGCCTGGGGACCTGAGAGATGCCCTAGGCTCCGCAGCAGCAGTTGCTAAGGAAACATTTTAGGGAACCTTTTTCATACATTGGTAGTAATCTCCATTTCTCAAATGTCAAGGCTAATGACTCACCCTTTGATTGCAAATGGGATTTACTACCACAGAATTGCTGGCAGCCTTCAAAGCTAAATTGTATTTGTCAGCATTTGAAGACTTTTAGCACGTTTGGTACCACTGCTCCTCTTGAGTGAGCAGAAAATGCAGATGCATGAGTATCTGGCAGAATTCCCTCAGAAATATTTCAGCCTTTTCCTAAGTTCCTGCATAAGGAAGAAGGCAAGGATTGGTGTCTGCAGGGTTCCTGCAGCAGGGAATCCCTGCAGCAGACTATGCCTTTAGGAGGGCCTGACCCAAGGCACTGGCAAGACACTCCTGGGGAGTACATGCCCCAGCAGCAGAGTTGACACCAGGCTAAAGCTGTCTCTGAGGATGAGCACTGGAGATGTACTTTTCTCCTGGAGATGGTTTCTGCTGTAAGGCAGCAGGATATGCCCATGGATTTTGTGTAAACTACATATGTCCTCAGTTTCCCTTTGATTAATCACTGTGTGAGACTAATAAAGCAGCGTCACACGTTTGGGATATCACCTTGTAATGGTTTAGCTTGAAACCAGATCAAGAACCCAACACTACATCACTGTTTGCCTTAATACAATCCTTCTTCTGTCTGGTACCGAGTCTGCAAATACACCCTGGGACTTCCTTCTTCAAAGTATTTGACAAGGTATCAACAAACCCAGACTTCAAGGATGCTTTGAAGGCAATTCATACTTAGAGCAAGACTCTCTCTCCAGTAATGCAGACCTCTAGCTCCCAAAGTAAAGCTTATTTGCCAGAACACAATTTAAAGAGCAGATACTTTAACACCCAGTGCTTTAAAAATGCATCAAAGAACCTCAGAAAAATGCAGCTCTAACCACAATTATTCTTGTCAACATTCTGTATTTATAAAAATACATATTATAAAAACGTTAGAACATCAGTTCCTACTTTACATTGATTAATATTCTAAACCACCAGCTCACAGCAATCCTTTCTCCCTGGAATTTTCATGGACTGGTATGGGGAGGATACCGCCTATGAAACCAAAAACTCTGTCTGTAACCCTGTGCTGGGAGGTGATGCGTTCGGTGAGACATCTGCTCAGGAATACATCCTTAAAACTTGTCGAAATACCTGCAGAGGAACACTTTTACACTCTTTTCAGGTGTTTCCTGGTCTCCTTGAATACTGTTGTGAAAAACAGGCAGATGGATTAAAAACTCTCAGCCGAGTTTGCTTTCCCTGTCCAGAGAAATATATCCCTCAGCCACATTTTGTCCCAGGCTGCCTGCAGACAGACAAGGTTGCTTGTGTTTGGCCAGAGGATTTCAGCGTAGCTTTTCTCACGGTACATGATTATGGTTTAACTTGTTAAAACAATCAGGGGGTTCCATTCTATTAGAAAACGGAGCCACTGTCTCTGAGAAGTTGTGACCAATTGTATTTCCATACGCTAGACGCAACGTCCTGCCATCCACGCTTTGATTGTTTCCTGACAGGCAACAACCACTCAAAAACCATCTACCTTAATGATCTATATTAATAGATCATATTAATAGGAGTATTAATTATATTAATACTCCGCTGTCTTGCTTCTTAGGGTGCTAACAATGTGATCCACCAGCAAAGTAGACATTCCTCACACTCCCTGTTGAGTTGGAGTAAGGAATTTCCTCTAATTTTGGCAAACAATACACTGAAAGAGAAGTTACAACTCACTACACAGCGATAAATCTGCTCTGTAACTCTCACGTTTTGGGGGAAGTTTATTGCTAAAAGTTTTCTTTAATACAGTTAAAAACCATCTGAGCATTTTGAGACTACAAAGAAATAACCTATCTGTAGGTTCTCTTGCCATAGATTAGACGCAGGACTTGGTTGCATTAATGAAGATAAATGGGACTCTTTATTAAAGCCACTGGACACAGACAGGGCTGTAGCTCTCTGCTCTCCAGCTCCCAGGCTAACTGCATGCAAGGTATGCTTCCTAATAGCACTGCACAGGTCTGTCCTAAATCCTGGCCTAGATTAAGCAGTTTTGGAAGGGATTACCAGCCTCCATGAAATTGTTCAGCAGAGGGAACAACTTCCTGAGCACCGTCTGCCAAGGCTTGCTCGATCCCTACACCTGCATACACGTGAACTAAATAAAGAGACTGGAGACTCTGCAACTGGAAACAGAAAAACCCTCCATACAAAACTCTTTCTTTTCCTTGCAAGTTTGAGGATAAAGAGAGATCTGGGAAGTTTAGATATTTAACTTTTTTAGTGACATTTTCATGGCAAAACTAGCTTGAAAAATAGATGTTAGTATACAGTGGAAAGCAGCGGTCACCTCTTGGTATGGCACAGCCTACATTAACTCCTGCTGTCTTTATTTTTTGGGAGCTTAGGCAGGAGAACTAATAAATGTTTAAAGTCTTTGCACTGAGTCCAGTGTGGGCTTAAGGTATAGACAATGTAGGTAATATCTGATCCCTAGCACTGCTGAAGCCAGGGAGCAGAGAGACTGGCTCCTGGACCTTGAAAAGCCCATTCTTATGGATGCAAACTTTTGTTCCCAGGCCAAGGGAGAGTTGCACAAGATCTTTTAGCCCACTACCTGACAGGCTATCTGAAAGGCAGAAGGAGAAGTGCCTCCACCTGCTTCCCCCCATTCTGGTTCCCCTAAATCCTTCCAGCCAGAGGTGCACAGGGGTGTGTGCAGGATAGAGCAGGGACACCCACTACAATAGAAGAAGGGTAGTGGAGAAGGATGCTAATCTGGTTGGGTAAGAGGGTATAGGTTGAGAACTGAGGTACTAGAGTCCTTTTCCCCCTCATTGTCCCTTCCTTAAACTTCACCAGCTTCTCTTGACCTTCCAGTGCCCTCTGCATTCCCCAAAATGCTGCAAAGATGCTCTGTCTCTGCTGTCAGTGAGCCAGCCTGCCCCAGCCCCCTTGGGCAGAGGTTGTCACTGCTTCTGCTTCAGTTTCACAGACACAACCTACACTGCCTCACACCTTCAGAGGCTCAGTTGCTGATGGGACATTAGATCTAGAGGTGTAAATTCCCTTTGATAGATGTTCATGATGCTATTACCAGACCTGACCATTAAGGATGCTTTTAACCAGGGAGCAGCCAACACAATTCCATTCTCCTCATCTTTTGAGAAGAGACACTGCTTTCTCTGCTCTCACTAACTAGCAAATTTAGACAAGACACCTGGGTCCTGGCCTAAGGAGCACCTGCCAGAGTCTCCAAGACACCTCCACGGAAAATAGACCGCTGAAGTCAGCCATGCTGAGCTGAGCTTCGGAATACTCCCCAAGAACTCTTCCTCTCAAAGGGATGATGCCCTCTTGAGTGCCCACACGCAAAACTCCAGAGCCCTCGACAGGGGACTGACCTGAATAAACAGGAGAATGCAGAGTAGGTGTGGGTTCTCAAGATCCCAAGAGATGAAAGGGTGACACAGCTTTCTGATTTGAGGAGCTAACTTGAGGAAAGCCTACGATCACATCAGTGGGCCACATGTACCAAGTGAGGGCTGCACATGTTAATATATTAAACATATGTGTTTCTTATTTCCTATGTTAAAGGAATACAGTTTGCAAGCATCGGGATGCTTCGTTCTTTCAAACACACAGTAAATGTGGATTAAGGGAGCTTCAAGATTCCCATGGTCTGATGGCTGTGAATACCTGCTACATCCCACTTTGATTTAAAGTTTTCCTCCCACCTTTCAAACGCAGCGATACCTCACACTAGTGGCCTGGGACCTGGTTCATTTTAAAGGCTCCTTGAAATGCCCAGGGCAACAGGAACAATAACAGCACCTTTTTAGGAAAGCACAGGAAATCTTCTCAGCCAGATGTACTGCAGAACTGGGGCCACCATGAAAGTTGTGCAGTTAAAAAAACCCTCCCAACAGACTCTAGGCAAAAGCCAAAGGGGATCATCACATCTTCCGAACACTTCATCTCGCATTAGAAATAATTCTTGCTCGAGGAAGTAAGAAGAGCCAATAAATGTTCAAATTTCATTCCTTTATCAGCTTTTTGTTGCCTTATGCTATTAATAAGAATTTACAACCATATTTACAGTGTAAGGAGTATGCTTATAGTGACTCTAATGTTAAGAATTCCTGGGCATCGTGAATTTAACAGATTTCTCTAAGAAATTGCTTTTTCTTGGCCCAAATTTTTCAACAAAGCTCTGGACTGTCATATTTTTGTGTGAGAAGAAATGGGTCCTCCCAGATACCTCGTGATTGGAAAGTCTGTGAAAATGTAGGGCTTGAGTGAGGCAAACATCGCTCACGGTAGGGTGCAGGTGTAGAGCAAAGGGCAGCTTCAACTCACTGCCCCTCTGAAACAGACTTCCTGATCTGCAGGCTCTGCAAAAGCTCGTCTGCATGGCAATGTGAATGGGGAGGAGCAGAAGGGCTTGGGCTCTAGGGGTGCTCTGGAGGATCAATATTCCAAACTAGGGACATAATCGATTTCTCATCTGATGGACAGATGAGACTACAGACCTTGAGGCAGTGAGCGTGGTGGAAGACATTCAGAAGTCCTCTTTCGGTTGTGCTGTGGTGACTCTGGGTAGGGTCATCCTACACAAAAGGACAAAAAGAAATATCCAACCAAAAACAAAACAATAACCAAATTCAGAACCCCAGAAACAAGCAGACAGAACTTGCGGCTCCCAAATTAGAAAATAGGCATTAAAATGTTGGCCAGAGGCTTCTGGTGTGCATGTTCCTACCTCCCCCTCCCTCTCCCTTTCCCCTTCTCCAGTACTACTGCTGTATTGAGTTGGAAACGTATAAATGTTACATGTAAGATGCAGCCTTACTGTTGCATCTTTATTCAACATCAACTTCCAGATGGGAACTATTTTTCATGGTTCATAAAGCCAAATCCAGCTGCTACATTTGGACCTACATAAGGAATCCACATTTTATTGCCTTAACAGTGCATATAAAACAATTGCTATTGTTTCTTCGGCGCTAGAGCACCTCGCGTTTCCCAATACAGCTTCAATATTTAAAATTTTAAAGCTGGATTTTAGAGGTGCCCGTTTCACTGGGCAGCCTAACGAGATCCCCCCTTCGACAAGGTTTTCCCCATCTCTAACACAACCGAAGGAAAAATTAACTGGGAGCAATGGTATTCGATATAGAGCAGCCATGTATTCCGGTTACTTACTAAGAGTGCTCAGACAATTTCCTATGTAAACCACAACGATATTAAATACTTCTGGAATCTCAGCTTTATTAAGAGACAGGAAGTGCAAACTCAGGAGCCTTTCCCCTCCCCCTCGGCTAATCTGATTCTTTGATAGTCATGTGTTAGGAATAACTATGGAGTTTCTCCAAACGAAAAATATTCCCACAGCTAAGAGAAAATTAACCCCTGCCAAACCTGGAGAGAGAGAGAGAGAGAGGAGTCTACGTGTTTGCAGAGAGAGAAGAAATTGTCATTAGCAGGAAGTTTATCCTAGCAGCATGTCTGCACAATGCTGCCAGCGATTATGGGCAGGCATAATTCATTTGCATTGTAGATGGAATTGTCAAAGCAACATCCATCGCGAGGGAGAATTATCCAGCCTGGCAAAATTAGCCATCTTTATGCCTCTCCCCCTCGCCGTAGAGGGGAAGCACTCTGCAGTCGCTCAGTCATGTGTGCCGGTGGTTTTTCTCCTCCGCTCCAAAGCGGCAGATGTCAGGCTGTTTGCTAGAAAGCAAACAAATCCCCACAAAAAGCAGCGAGGTTGGGACGGAGAGAGTTAATGCACCAGTATGACAGGGAAGCAAGTTTGCTGTGAATTGGGAAGCACAAACTATAGTAATCCCCACCCTGCTGAGTGGCTTCCCCAGAGGTCTGATACAGTGCCAAAGCCTCTTACGCATACTGAGACAAAGCTTATTTCAAGCCGAATTCAGCTCCTGAAGCCACCATACTGCTTCCTGACAGGCTCCAATTGCACTGCCTCTGTATTTGTGTTTCCTGCTGTTTATATTTACTTGTTTCCAGAGCCACAACAGCTACAAAAACAAATAGTCGCTATTTGCAGGGCTCTGTATGAACATAGGTAAAGTGCTTCGCTTCCCTGTTAGTTTTACAAAGATCGTGCAAATAGGCTTTTAATACCTCAGAGAGATTAATTTGGTAATTATAAACCAGTTTAGGAACACATGCTAAACAATTGGTCAACATCCTTATTTCAGAGTATTAGTGCAGCTGAGGCAAAAGGATTTTAAACTCTAAGGGCTCCACAAACACTCCCTCGATTAGATCACTATTATTTCCCCACTCCTCCGAGACATAATCTTGCAGTAATACTTTCTTATTTGTCATGTCCCTGTGGATACTGTCTGGACCTGTGCTTCTGCCTCTTTGGCTTCTGTACGGCTCTTACGACGCCGTCTGATTTGGGTAATGGGGATTGTGTTCTACATACTTATTTAAAGGATCAGTTTAGGGAAGCCTAGGAGCCATCAACTCTCTTAATTAACTTCAGAGAAATGACTAATGCTATAAATATGGGATTGATCAGGGGGAAAATACAGCTCATAGGATTTAATATGACTTCTTCAACCTATACTTAAGGCATTCAATATGATAAATCTGGTCCTGGCTAAAGCATTCACAGCCACCCAAGTGATTTATGCACCTCAGAACATTCCCACCACAAGACACCAGGGCTGTTAAGTTTCTAGCTGGAGCCAGGCAGTGTTTCTGAGGTAGAAAAATAAGCTTTTTCAAAATAAAAACAAAACTCCTCAAAGAATAGGTCCATCTCAGCAGCACAGAACTTTCTGCACGAGACAAAGCAGAGAAGTTTCAGAGCATTTTAGTCTGGCCTTATCTGAAAAGACCTTTTTCCTTTCAAAACGGTTCTGTTGAGAATTCAGTTTGTTTCATGAAGGTTGATGCTCTCTTCAATAATGCAAAAGTTTCATTTATCAGGACACTGTAAAAAATGTAAATTATTTTGGTGCAGGCCAGAAGATGGGTCTCCAAACCTTCCCTTCCAGAAGCACCCGTGCCAGATGTTCCCCCCTGCTGAAAAGGAAGTAAAGAAAAGCAAAGGAAAATATCAGATGGGGGGCAATTAAGTCTGTTGCCATCCCACCAGTTCTCCTCTCTTGAAAACACAGCTCCAGGGGCAGTGCCGTCCAGAAATCCCCTCAAACCTCAGGCATGCTGATGCTACTGACTTTGCACCTCCTATAATATCTGCTTCCCATTTCTTGCCTGTCAATCAAAATGCAGCACGGGCATAGGTAGAGGGCATCTAATCTGAGCACCCAGCTGTTGTGATTCCTACTTCTCACCTAAAACCACATCTGAAGAGCTTCATGGCGTGGCACCGAGAGGTGGCTGCCCTACCTGATGCGCTGCAGTCACCTTGGCATTGTGGAAAAGCATTTCATTTGCATTTTCTGCAATGGCTGGCGTGGTCCACGGGGCTGTGAGAGAGGAGGAGGATGGCAGGTGATAGAAGGGGCCAAGGTAGTGGACCAGGGCCCAGCCCCAGATTAAGGACTGGCTGTAGGAGTTGCTGGAGTTAAACATCTGTGGCATCATCAAGCTCAATGAAAAGCTGAGACAGCAATTGCAGTGACACAGTAATGCCACCGAGCCTTAAAGACATCTAGAAACCAGTGCTTTTAGAGCTCAAGCTTGCAGCAGCAGGCAGCAGTTTCCCTTTTATTTTCTTCTTTGGTTTTTGTAATAGCCAGCCTGACTAATCCTCCCTCCTCCTTTCCCCAGTCGCTGAGGATGTGAATTACAAAAATAAGATCTCCCAAGACCATTTCCCAAGAACTCTGTGACTTGGCCCACCAGAAATGCAATGTTAGATCCACCCACATCCGACAAGTGGCACATCCTGGAGGACAGTCTTTGGAGATGCTGGAGAGGCAGGAATGTCACTGCATTCATGTACAGAGTGTGGATCCGCACAGAAAGGGCTAACCTCCATCTCTAGGGAAACTGCCTCAACTTTGCTAAGTCTTGGCTCTGCAGTTGCTTTCCCTTCAGGATTTCTCTCCACCCCACGTGGGGTGGGAAGGTCTATCAGATATCAATCTCCCTCTGGACAGATACACGTAGTTCTCACTGCCTGTCAGTGATCTGCTCACCCACCATTCAGTGAGGACAGAGCATGCAGAGGAACCACCAGGACAGACATGCTCCCTGGGATGGAGTGGCAATAGGCTGAGCCTCTGCCTCGGGATAGAGCACATGGCAGATAGAAGGACTCACAGTGATGACCAACAGCTTCCGAGAGGCTGGCGATTCCCATTAACAGGAAGGAAATACAAGGAAATCTGAGGAAGTTACCAGTCTCAGCCTGTGAGGTGATACAGTGGTTGGAAGAGGCACATGTGTTGGGTGATGGCATGAGCAGCAGATGGATTGGAAGGAGAAAAGAGAGCCTGAAAGAGGGGAGTAACTGAGCACAGAGGAGAAACTACAATCAGCTGACCTGTGCACCTAGCTGGAGCAAATGATGACTGCATTGCTGCGTATCACGGTGTACACACTGCAGAGACCACAGCTGGACCATTAAAACCTCAGCATTCATTTAAACTCTGTGTTTAAAAAGTCTGAATACAGACACTGGAGTCTCCAGAAAAGGACAGATCCAAAGCTGCCCGGGTTCACTGATACTCCAAACATAAATCCATCCACTAGGGACTGCTCTCTATCACAGCATCCTTGCATCTGTGACCCCTACAGAGGGAGAGGGAGCACCCAGAGGGGATGAGCAACGGCAGCAAGGTATCACAGAGCCAGTGGCACATTTCACAGGCCCACGCATCGGAGATGTGCAAGATTTGATTTTCCCATTGGATTCTCAGGCCTGTTATAATTTCAGGAATGAGACCAAGTTAATTTTTACAGGGATGTGTAATCTGCTGTTTCAACACACTAACTGAAACAGGCTGGCATGCAGCTCTGTGCCCTGCGAGTGCTCCAAAGCACGTATCTTGACATTTTCCACTACAGGCTAAGTGGTATGACTACAAACCAGACCAAACCCTCCGTGTCTGCCGCCTTCTGCTTCTACGTTATTAATCTGATTGATGGATTTACCAACAAACATCCAGGCGGCAGAAACCATTTGGAGAAAATAACACAAAGTGGAAAAGAAAATTATTATAAGAGGTCAAACATCAAGGGTACCTATGCCGTTCTTGGCAGATGTTTATTTAAAACGAGGTTTGAAAGTCCTTCAGCAGTAGGAACGCACTTTCCCAAAGCAATCTGATCTGTCCTTTCATTTTTATTTTAAGAGGACTAACCTAAATATTTCTGTATTTTCTTAACAATTCAAAGCAAACTTGTTAAACAAGAGATTTCTTCCATCTCTGCAGCAATTTTTGACATATTTTAAGACTGTTGGGCTCCCTCTTGTGCACTGCACACAGTCCTCCCCCTCCTGTCAGTCCTTCTGTCCACGCAGCTCAGGATTCTCTCCTTTGGTCCATGGTTTTTTGGGAAGGTACCACCCAAACCATGCCCCCACAAGCTGAACAAGGGGAAAGCACCTATTCACCTGCCTGCCAGGTTGCACATTCAATTAAAACCCCACCTCAGTAAGAAGTTTTCATAACATCTTCAGCTTGAACCTTTCATAATCTCTTATTTTCTTTAACCTCAAATACTTTGCTCTCCATTATGCTGCTGACTTTCTCCTATATACACAGTGAGTACCTTTTGCTTCCTCTCCCTAAATACTGTTTCTCCAACCTGATTTCCAGCTCCACTCTGCAGTGTACCCGCGGTTTTCCCAGGCTCACGTTCTTTGTGAATGGATTGAACACGATCAATTCTCACACTCCAAACCACACCGACAAGAACCAGTGAGACCAGACTGCAGCACAGGATCCTGCTCAGCACAGATTTGTGTTTGACCAGTGTCTCGTCAATAGCTGAGCTCCCAGCATGGCTTTCCAACTGGGAGAAAACCCATCCTACAGCAGGTGTCACCATGACTTTGCTTCCTTGCCTTTGCTTATGAGGCTCTCAAGAGCATTAAGAGGGAGATATTAACTGAGGTCTGAGGCATTCAACACTTTTTCCTGTGCAACACTAAATGAGTTGGTACGAGGCACATGTTACCAGCAAAACGGTTTCAGAAGTCTTACTTAAAGCCAAGTTACCTCACCATGTTATTCAACCAGTAGAGCTGTGAAGAATATCAAAGTGATTCCAAAGGATGTGACAGTACAGCGTGTAAAGACCCTACAGAGCCTATGGCAGACACAAAAACAAATGCAGTGGAGTAGAGCAGAGATGTCATCGATCTAAAAGATGGAGGCACAGAAAAATAGAGATCATACAGCAGAACTTAGAACTTGCACAGTCATATTTCAGCTGCTTCTACCCTGGCAAACACAAATTTACTCCTTAGGATATGACCTTGTCGCAAATACTGCAACGTGACTCTTCATGTGATTTCCAACGCTGCATTTTACAGTCCCACAGTACTGATGAGGCTGGAAAAGACCTTAAAGATCAGCCAGTCCAACCTAAACCCAACCAAGTAACCCTAACATCTGACATCTAGATCATTTCTCCCAATGAGCCACAAAGCAAGGATCGAAACACCTGGCTGTCCAGAGAGCACGTGCTACAACAGACACCCATTGCCAGCTCAAAGTCCAGTTGCCCTAGGGTTTGTTGCATTAATAGCAAAACCAAACGTGTACAGTGTTCCTCTCTCTTTTGCTTTAAGAGAAATAAGGAGAGATCTGTATGAAGCTTCTAGGGAGAGGGAGAGGGAGACAAGGAGGGCAGAGCAGCTTGCCTCTCACTCATCTGACTGATGTTGCCGTTCCTGTGGCCAAAACATGTTTGTTGCTAAGCAACTACGTATATATTACACTCTTCTGCTTCCATTTGGGATTTAACATATGCATTTTCACTTTCATCTCTGATGCATAGTTACATTTGTTTGCAGTGGGTGCCAGAGTGAATGGAAGCAGTCCAGTATGGGATATGCATAAGAACTGAAAGGCACACACGGCCATTTACCAATGCGCGTCATTGTTTCGCAGCCTGGTTCAATGGGAAACCTACTGAGTGCCATTCAGCAGCACTTGGGCCAATTTTTTCATTCAGGATGGATGCTGGTTGCTATATAGTGGCTACGGGTTCAAGAAGAGCAGCAGTTCTCAGACGTCACACAGTGTGGGGATAGTCTGACTGGTAATTCTTGCGGATGGATTCTTTATACAACAATAAAAGGGGTCCATTCTTTCATCTGGAGTTGTGTGGTTTATGCATAAACCCACTTTTTCCTACACCTCTCCCACTTACTTGGCAGGCAATGAAAATAAAGCTCACCTTTTCCTTTTGAATTGGGTGCAGATGACCCAAACCAGTGGCATCCATCGCTCACATTTTTCTATAAATCAAATCCAAAAAGAAATGAAAAGAGAGTAAGGAGAAAAAGAAGGCCAGGGTGTGAGGGTTCATTTATAGTATAAACACTCTGTAACAGAAGGGGGGGGGGAAAAAAATCAATTTTAAAAACCACATGTCTATTACCCTGTAATGAAATTATAAGAGAATGCTATTAGTCATGTCTGTACATTTAGACGCATTGTGAGTTCAATAATTAAATTAGGAGATCTGACGTGGAGTTTACTAAACAAAGTCCATGCTGTAACAAAAAGAACATACTATTGCTAGCTTCCATTTGGATTTAGCATTGTCTCTATTAATAAAACACTGGAGGAATTCTTGCAGTCTAGATGATTTGGGGTTTGTTATGCTTTTCAGTTTAGCTTAATTTCCCACTGGAAGCTTGGCTTTAAGTGTAGGCTTAGGACTATCATCACATAAGTAAAGAAAGAAAAACCTTAAGCTCAGTTTGCTACTGGGTTTTTTTCCTTCTTTACCCTCCCAGAAAGCCCAGGGAACAGAGAAAGGAGGCAAGGCAACCTTTACACCAGCCCCAGTCGCTGCACAACTTTGAGGAAAAACTGGAGGTTTTTTTTCTTTCCCCTAAAGCTCAAGAAAAATGAGCTTATAAAACAGAATATTGTATGAAAGCAACTTGCTCACCCGTTCTTGTATGCATTGATTCAGGACTATCGCAGTTGAAAGAAAAACCACTCTGGGCGTGCATTGGTGCAACGAGTTAGGCTACTGTAGCTCTCTCCTGTGACCTCCTCTTCCACAGAGGACAGATGATGATAATTCATTCAGTGGTGTTGTATGTGCTGGCCCATTTTGCTCTGTGAATTTTCTGAACCCCAGGTCAGCGATGACTCTGTGGCTGGAACACTGATGGCAAATTATTGCCATGGGGAAGTGCCCGTTACACTGCTGGAGTGGAGAAAGCAGGCTGTAGTATAAGCAAGAATGGGGCCAAGCAGTTAAACATCAGAGATTGCTTTATATTATCAATGATTTAAAGACAACCAGTTGCCCCACACCATTAAACTGTCCCCAGTTAGGAACCAGATGCTATCTGAAAGCTGCTTTCACACAGGACCACATGCGTTTAGTGTCTTCCCACTAGTTTCAGTGCCACATACACTGAATGTGTGACACACAGAGGTTCACCTAATGAGCTAACACTTGCACAAGTTCAACTCTTAAGAGCCACAGAAAGGTCTGTGCTGGCCCCTGCCACTGCACACACATGGTCTCCAACACTTGAAATTCACTGCACAACTGAAGGACTGATGGCAGCCTCTACATTTAACTTTTGATCTCGGGATAGTTTGCCAAAAATATCTTCAAATATTCTTCAAAACCAGCACTGCTTTCCTAACTCACATTGCTATTGCCTTCATGTGTGCACAATAGTATTAGAAGATAACGTGGCTTACAGTGTTGTCTGTGTTAATGTGCCATGACCTCTGAGAGGATGAGCATCCATTTATTTAAATAAAAATATATTGTTCATCTCAGAAAAGGACTTTATATTCTTGAACTTTCTTTAAAATACAGTAAAGCAGAAGTAGTTTCTTTCAGTCCATGTTGCTATTTGTCAGTCCCTTAGCATCTTTGCTGAAGCAACTACCTGGGATGATTCTAGACAGATCAGGAACTGCTGTTCATGCTTAGTGAATGTACTCCTCTCTTCCCCAAATCAGCATGTCACCTTCTAATAAGCAGTAATATTTAAAATTCTGGTGAAAATACAATGCCTTCCATAGAATCATAGAACTATTTAGTTTGGAAGGGAACTCGGAGGTCATCTAGTTCCAAGCCCTTTGCAGTGGGCAGGGACACCTCTCACTAGAGCAGGTTACCCAGAGTCACATCCAACCTAGCGTTGAACACTTCCAGGGAGAGGCTATCCACAGCTTGTCCAAGCATCTTGTTGCAGTGTCTCACCACCCTCATAGAGAGGAATTCCTTCCCAAGATCCAGTATAAAGCCACCCTCTTTTTGCTTAAAAACATTCTCCCTTGTCCTACCACAAGAGTCCTTCATAAAATAGCTCCATTTCAGAGCCATCCTGAAATGTTCACTTGAAGAGATGACTTTTTCCCCCCCAGAGCCTACATATTGACAATATTATTAGATGCTGAAGCAAACATTTCAGGGATTCAAGCAAAGTCCCACCACTGCAAATCCAACGGAGGCGATGAACGATGAACCTTTGTGGACCTTCCAGAAAGCAAATAATGTCACCAAGTTCAAACAGATCTACGGTACCTAAGGAAATGAGATCCCACGCTATCCATACAAATTCCCATGTCAGGCATTAGCCATGACCTCTGTCTACTGGCCCACAAAAAACAATCTCGTGTGAACCTTTCCCAAACACAGAAGCGGCTTCACCATCACAGTCTAAACCTGGCAAAAGGAGCATGAATAGACACACTGAGACAAGTTTGGGGTTAGGGGAGG
>VZRI01005634.1:309186-329590 GCA_013397515.1 Upupa epops | reverse complement strand
CTATGCAGAGTAGAATGCTGTCTGTTGTTCTTCATTTAAAACATTCCAACAATTCATCCTGCCTTTAGGAAAATATTCATGAAGCAAAAGTGGCAATAGAAAAAATAATGATTCAAAAAACATTATATGAGGTGAGTTGTTGCTTCCCTACTGGATGCCAGTTTAAATTGAGCTAATTTGTTTTACCAGTAGCTTAAGAAAACCCCAGCACAGCAGCGTGACAATTATATCCAGGTGCAAGGACTTAATTCAACAAATTCTAGGTGGATCTTTCCAGTCGGCTCAGTGGGCCCCATCCTCAGCTGTGGCTAAGAACAGATGCCCTTGAAAAAAAAAAACCCTCTGTAATCACAATCCATTCAATCCTTGAATAGTGAAGCTGAAATGTGTCCAGAAAAAAACCCATATATAAATTATACTTCTATGTCCAGAGTAGCAGTTGAAGCATGATTGAGAAACAAAAACATTGGAGGTAATACATATATCTAGGTGAACTCTTAGATATATCGGTGTCCTACTCTTAGATTATTGAAACACCACTATAAAACAAAATCATACAACAAGATTGGAAAGCAATAGCTAATCTATAAAATTTAAGAGTTAGGATTCACGGGTTCTCTAGGATTTAGAGCTGACACCTGAAAAAAATCAGTGTCACACATTATTTGGGAAATATTCTTAATGAAAAGACCAAACTGCAGGGCTGGCTGCTTTCATTGGGCTATGTTTTGACATGATAAAAATTAAAACTTCTTCAGAGACAAGGACTGAGGGGAGATTTCATCATAAGGAAGCACCACAACAGTTTAGATTGTAATACAAAACACTGTATTCGCAGAGGGACTCACCACCCTCATAGAAATGATTTTCCTTTAAAGCAAATGATCCCTAAAGCAAATTGATCCTTCAAAGCAAGTATAGTAATTTCCTTTAAGCTTTATTATTTGATAATCTGCAGTGACATAGTAATGGTCTGATTCTGATTCAGGCAAAACTTAATGTTGTTTTCAAGGAGAAAGGTACCAACCCTTGGTTTACGTGTCCTATACCGCAATGGGTTAAGACTAGAAGACCATTTCTATCTACACTACAATCATCACACGTTTATTTAATACTTGCTGAAATAACTCCCAGATGTGTACATCTTACTGATAGAGCCCTATATTGTGCACAAACAGACAATAAGCTTAGCAGGACTAAAAGTTAAAGCTCATTTGTACGTACGCACATCACATACGTGTAAGCACGCTGAGATGCACACATGCTAGTGTTCATGCCCTGCTTCAGGAACTCAGCCTTATCCTGTTACCACCATGATATTATCATCATAACTTGTGTATTCCCATTTGTAACTACTATTAGATATTATTAAATATAAATTAATAATCTATTATTAAGCTAATGAAATGTATTGTCTCTATTACTTTACAAAAAACCTCCCCAAACCAGAGCATTTTGTGTTACTGCGAATTTCAACTTTAACTAACACTAATTAGAGGTGTACCAGATGACTCTGATTAAACTAGTGGGTAGTGCTTATTCAGATTTAATGTGAGCAATCTGGACATGTTGAAAAACAGCCAAGCTGGGCTCAAATAAAAAGCTGCCAAAACTCCAAACTCTGAGTTCAGTTAGGCGTGTAAAACTGGTTCCCATGAACGTTAAAAACAAAATTAAAATCAGTTGGAAGTCTTGGTTTCCTTCAAACAAGAGAACACCCTCCCAAGATCCTCAAGAAATAGTTCTGCCTGGTACATGCTGCCCTTTCAAAGCCGCTTCTCGGAACCCAGGACAGAACAGAGAAGAAGAATCAACTAGAGGTGATTGGGTTTGTTGGGAACATCAACTCCGCATCATTAGATGCTGGTTTCTCAGTGAAGGTAAAGTCACATAGGAAGAGAGCAGCTGACAGTTGAAACACACTATACAAGACTGTCATCCAGAAATCAAGAAACATGGTTTTCACTAGCTTTTAATTTAAAACACACTATACAGAGACATATCTTATTCATCTGAACCTTTGAACATCTGATGTAAGGTGAGATTTAGAAATCAAATATCGAGGCCTGAGCTTTCTGCTGGTGTATGACATAATCACTTCAGATAATGGACTTGCAGCTGCTTATACCCACATTTGGATCTTATAGATGCCCTCCCCCAACCCATACCGTTCCCACGTACCCAGACCGTTCACTTACAGAGCATATTTACTCTTCCTGCTGGTGTTAACTTGGAAAGAAAAATCACTGTGAGACAATGTACCTTAACAAGAGCCTAAGCAGAGTCACAGCCATCAGTGGAGGTGAATTTAAGCAACATAGAGGTCAAAATGCAGTGGGTAGTTTTGTCTTCTTTTAACCATACCTGTTTGAAAGGTGAGACTAGCAAAGATTTCAGGGAAAGGCTATTAAGCTAATGATGTTGCTCTACAGTGCAGAGTACAGAACCCTTTCAAGAGATTTTACTTTCAGAAGCTGTGTTTCCTAAAACCAAGCTGTCTACAGACAGATGAGGGCAGTACAGGGGTTAGCCCAAACTACTCAAGGTCTGTGAGGCCAAAGGTTCAAACATTTAAGATTTGATTGGGAATGAGCAAATTATTTGGTTTCAACAAGAAATTTTCATGTTCTGCTTGGACAAAAAATTATTCTCTCAATGAGTTTGGATTTTTAAAAATGACTACTGGACTTATTTCATCTTCTATGTTTTAAAAATAAGCTGCTTCCCTAAAGAAAAAGTAGGGGCTTTCATTATTATGATTTTGTTTAAACCTGGATGTGTGAATCCCTGTGGGGAAGCAAGCAAACAGAAAGCTCATGATTACTGACGTGGATGTACAGGACCATTCTGAACTAAGGTAAGACATTGTGGGTTTTAAAGTGTTTTAAAGACACCCAAGTGAATGAACTCAACTGAAAAGCAGTTTCCAGTGCAGCAAAACCAAACACTCCATGGCTATCACACTAGAAAATGGACCATGGTGCAGCACACAGGATTTGTAGGCCATTGTGACTCTCTCAATGCCCTTAACAAATGTATAATTTGGCTATTTAACTGAAACTGAGATCAAAAATTTAACTTCATGCTAAGAGTCCAACTTCCTTCAAAACCAGGCAGATGAAGCACCATCCACTGCCGTCCTTCCTGACAGCACCACACCCGGGTGGATCATACTGACTAAACATCACAGAATAAATCCTTAGCGCTGTCAAAACTCTACAAACATCACTCACAGGTAAATTTAAGGTAAAACCATCACCATCACACAAACTGTGATACAGTCCACACCTAATGCCAGACACGCTTTCGAAAGGCATACTGTGCTGGGCAGTGCCAGTCAGTACAGAACCAGACCCGTGTGTGCTGTCCTTATGCAGCATGCATGAGCAGCAGCCTTCAGTATTTTATAAAATATTCCCTTTACTCAGCTCACCTCCCTCTTGACCACATGCACAATCACCCATGCGCTTGATCTGGGGGGGATTTATTTTAAATGTGAAGCCCCAGTCATTTTTTCTGTGCCATTTCTAGAAGTAAGATTACAGAAGAGATGGGCGCATAGCGTTGTGATTGTCAGAGGGCAGCGTAGCAAACGTTATCAATCTATTCAATCAGAGTCCAAACACAACATTGTTTGCAAAAACAAAAGCTTTAGTACTTCTCAAGAAAAAAATAAAACCCTTACAAACTTTTCTTCTTCCAAAGCGTGACTGGAGGAAATTATCATCCTCTGTATTCATGCCTTGCCATCCACCTAGTCCAGATACTTCAGTCTCCTCTAAAGGAGAAAAATTCCTTGAACACAAAGCAAGAGCCTTGAATATAAAATTGCTTGCCCAAATTTTCTTTTCATTAAAATCTCAACGATACCTTGGCTTATCTTCCGTGCATCTGGTGGAAATGTGTTTGCTGTTCAGTTCTACTTTGTCAAGTATACTTTGCTTTGTATGTCATTATTAAGTTGGAATGAAATGAGCAGGCTTAGAAAGAAATAGCTGCTTCTTCTCAAATCTCTGCCCCTGTTAACAGGTAAAGGGAAAGATCTTGGAATGCTCACTGGGATTATCAGTCATAAAATCTGTCACAATGATAAAATACTGACTTACATATTTCATCAAAGCATTTTGCAGGTGGTATCATCCTCCTCACGTCCTCTAGTCATTATCACTCAGACATGAAATCGTAGGGTTACGATAGCGCCGTGATAGATCAGGCAAATGCTTGGCCATGGTTAGAAAGGTTGTTCAAGGAATTATCAATGGGACAGCACAAAAAATAGAAGAGATCTACTATCACACTGTACCAAACCGTCCTTTCCCTATGCTTTGTGAAGTGCATTTACTTAGGAGCTCTTCGCCTACAAAAATGTCTTAGAACTGGAAGCTATTCAGAGAAGAGTAATGAAGATGAATTATTACTGTACAAGGAATGATTCTGGCAGCTAGAGAGACAGCTTGGGGGAAAACCGATGGGCTCTACACCACCATCAGTGAGAGCAAGACACAGAGAGATGGATGGTTCATTTCCTCTTTCGGTACAGGAAATAGGGGCCAAAGGAAGCTAGTTCATCCAAGTTCAAAACACATAAGTGGTTACTCACCCGTATCTAGCAGAATTAGCTAAGTCCCTGCCAAAAGATGCGACAGAAACAAAATGTTAGGGGATTCCAGGGCAGGCAAGTACTTGGAAAAAGAGATCTGGAGAGGGTTAGCCAGCCACAGTGGTCTTAACATCCCTAAGCCAGAGTAGTTAGAGGCCAGAGGAACACTCAATGGACAGATTGCATACATTTGTCTAGTGCATACTGTATAAGGTTCCCTTGACTTCTCATTCTGGCCACTACTGGAAGAAGAATGTTGACAAACAAGCCCTCTGCCTAAGCTACTGCAGTTGCTCCTATGAAATAATTTATATAACAAAAACATCCAAGACATACTTCATGTTTGTGAGCAATGTCATCTCTTGACAAAGCATAATCACAAAAGGAAAAAAGAGTGGTGTATCTCTGGCTCTGCTCTCCTCTGGCACGGCACCCTGGATTTTATCAGAAGTAGCATGGCCAGCAGGAGTAGGGAAGTGACCCTACTCTCCCCTTGTACACAGCTCTGGTGACACCACACCTTGAATGCTGTTCCCTCACCACAAGAAGGACTTGAAAGCACAGAAGCACGTCCAAGGAAGAGCAGTGAAGGTAGTGAAGGGTGTAGAGCACAAGTTCTATGTGGAGCAGGTGAAGGAACCAGGGTTGTTCAGCCTAGACAAAGGAGGAGGCTGAGGAGAGTCCTTCTTAGCCTCTACAATGCTCTGAAAGAAGACTGTAATGAGGTGAGAGTTCATCTACTCTCTCAACTAGCAAGAGACAGGACAAGAGGATATGGCCTCAAGTTTGCTGGAGGATTTAGATTGGGTAACCCTGGACAAGGTTATCAAACATTGGAATAGGTTGCCAAGAGAGGGAGCAGAGTTACCTTCCCTGGAAACACAGAAGGGATGTATAGGTATGCGTCAGAGAGATGATTTAGTGGTGAAGTAGACTGCTGGATCAGTGGTTGGGCTTGATGATCTTAAAGATCTCTTTCAAACAAAATAATTACGTGGCATTCCAGTCTTACACCCTGCAAACACCATCTTCATTTGCTGCACTTGGATGAGGCACAGCTTCCATCCCCTCATCTCCTTTCAGTCCAGGCTTTCTTGCTGTCCTGACTTTAGATCCAGACAAGAGCATCACAAGGCTCCTTCAGAAGACAGAAGAATGAAGGCAGAGAAGAACAGAAAAAGCACCTCCTTTCCTCAAAGAAATATTAAAAAAGCTTTCTTTTCTCCCTTGACATTCAAAAGAAAACAAGAAAATTCTTTCTTTACCCAGCTATTCAGTCCTGCTTGGGTCTTCTCACAGCTACTCACTGCAAGCCACCTCATCCTCCCCGAGTGCTGACAGGATTTTAAGTCATCCTCTGGTACCCCCCTTTACAGACTGGTGTGTGAATCAATTAAATCCCCACAGCTGGCTACCCTGAAAATCCTTGCACTGAGTTCAGGCAGCTGTGGCCCTTCCTCTAGCAAAAAGGAGGTTATTAACTCCTTCCCATCTATCTCCTGGCCGTTGGGTTTATAACACATTTCATACACCATAATCACCAATCAAGCGCTCAAAGCCCTTAAAGCTTGAATAAAATACAGACTAAAATGCAGAAACTACTGTATTACACATTGTTCTTTTTTACTGCAGAGACCTAGTCTATTAATTTCCATTAAGAAACTAAATTTGATAAATAAATAACATTATAAGAAGAAAATGTAATTAGCTTTGTAGCCTTGGTAGATGTAAACTCACTGGTACCCAGGAGTAATAGCAGCTTATGTGAAAACTAGAATGTTACCATCATTATGAAAATGAATGTATAATTTATGCATAAAATTTATGCAAGGTGTGTAGAGGATATGATTATGCTGCATTTTCTTGTTTCTATTGATGGATGATAATTCTTTATGTTGAAACTGTGCATTAGTCTGCATGATTTTCGGATGGCTAGGATTTCTCAGAAAGGTGCTTTTTTTTATCCCCCCTCCTCTTTTGTTTTTAATTAAACTCCATTTGACAACAGCAGCCCTTCTCCTGCTTTATTATGCCAAAGAAGCATATGCAAATATAAACTCCGAGATGTTACTGATTTATTTGGATGTTGGAGCATTTTGCTCTTGTGTAAACATTTCTTGAGACATGAATATGGATAGTTTGGAATCTTAGAAGAGTTCATTACTAAAGGTAGCATATGTTTTTGACTCCTGAACCATGAGGGAAATGAGACCATCCAGCTTGCCAAACAGTAAATTGTAAACAGTTGGTATACCCCTAAGCAAGAGACTGAAATAATTACTGTATCTGTGTTTTAGAGTAGCCAGCTCATTTTTATGTCTCATTTTTGTTTGGTTCTTTTCATTTTGCTGATTTCATGGGTTTTTTCATGTCTGTAGATGCGATCTAGATATATACTTTGGGCTCACAGCATCGTGAGTCTAAGCGTGCAGATAGATTCATGGACTCCCAAATACCCTATGGCCAGGTATAAAAAGCCTGTGTTTAAGGAAACAGTCAGCTGTTCATAACATAGGGGTGTTTTTTAACCCAGACTTCATCTTGCAAGGTACCAGGCTCCCTCAAACCCATGAATACTGTCCCAGTTCTCACTGTCATGAAAAACTGAAGCCAGCAACAATCCTTATGCAGAGCACATCCAAAGATGACTGACAGGAATAGTTATTCCGTGTGTCACCTGTAAATTCTTACTGTGATTTTCTAAGGAACCTGGCATCCTCATGCCTCTGCCTCTTATGGAACTTTCTGTCCAAATGGTTCAGCTGATGCTAAAACTGTTCCCTGTTGCTGTGGCTCCAAGGTCCAGGATTGTGCTCTATTGTGTCTGCGGACGACTCCACGCACACAAACAAGGAAAAAAGCTTTTTATTCCATCTGAATTCTTTACTTTGAGCAGAACAGAGCACTGGAACCGGCTGCTCAGAGTGGGTCTGAGTTCTGCTTCTCTGGAGAGGTGTAAACCCCACCTGGAAACAATCCTGTCCAATCTAGTCTAGGTGAACCTGCTTTAGCAAAGGGGTTGGTCTAGATTGTCTCCAGATGTCCCTTCTAATACCTACCACCCCGTGATTCTGTGAAATATTGCCTTGGACATTGTCCTCTTCCTGTATGAGATAAACATCTGGCAGCTAGGAGGACATACAGGTAGTAGTATTTCAAGACACATAAGATTATAGTATTTAGCTGTGTGCTGTCTTTCTCCTGCTTACCTACAATTTTTATTGCTCCTGCTGAAAATTAGGCACCCGGTCTTGCCCTTCAGGGCAGGGGAGAGTGAGGAAGCTGCTGGATGGGAAGTTGCACGCAGCAATCTGCAGTGCAGAGGCTAATGGGTGGGGATTGGGTGCATCAGCTCTGCCCTGCTACCTGCTTGGATTCTCAGCCATAAGTGCTCTTCTGTGGCTGCTTTACCACGCTAGATTTTCCTTATTGCCTGAAATTCCCCTGAAAAGAGAAAGGTATTTCACTGGGTGTCTGGCAGTTTACTGTTTTGGACACTCAGTCGGGATTGCAGCCAAATCATCCCTAGCATGGCTGGTTTGGATTAAGGACTTGAGCTGGAATTTTCACCCTCCCATGCTGCTTACCTAACCAGCAAATGTACCAAGCAGTCCACACTTCTCTGCCTCCACATTCTCTCAGTCTCTGTCTTACACATGTTCTGAATACACTCACACCTCTGGACTCCAGAACGTCATGGCAGTGGGGCACCTAACTTCAAATTCCCACTTCAGACTTCCCAGTGCTTCTACCAACCATAAACTAGTCTGTCCAAATGCACAACAGAAGGGTTGGTGCCCTTGCAAAATGCAATGCAAGGATTTGGAGAGAGCTGGAGTAATGCATGTAAATGAAACACAGATACAGCTTTGAAAACAGGAGATGAAGCTACCCAGCCACCCAGCTGCAGCCTCATCTCAGGATCACTTAGAAGTTGCATCTAGAACTGCAGATAAATCTGGCCTGGACGTCAGGATTTAAAGAAGATCTTAGGTGCTTATCTATCTTTGGGAATCTGGGTCAAGTGATTTGCCTACGCCCATGCAGCACACTGACAACATAGCCAGGATTAGGAATCCTGGGTCCTGAGTCATAGGTCTCTCCAGTGCATTAGAGTGACCTCCCTCTCTCCAACATAAACCAAACCGATCACCTTCATAGCGAATGCTGCCTACAGACAGGACTTGAATTTAGAGATAATAGGTAATAAAAGCTAGTGTGGGTGCATGCATTTAAAAAGAACACAAACTTGCCCAAGAACAAGATGTTTCTCTATGCACACTCCTATTGTGAGAAACATGAGAGACAGAGCAGAGTGCTACAGATGTAATCGACATCGTTTAACATATTAATGGACTGTCTTTGCAGATATCATGGTAAAGAGCACAATAAGGACAAAGGCCACACAACCCTGCAAAGCCTCCACCTTCCCACCAGCACTATCACTTCACTCAGCCCTCAAGAGCCCGTAGAGTTTGGCAGCTTCACATCACAGGCATTCACTGAGTACTCCTCAGCATGCAGCTGAGTGGATTCATCCAACTCTGTGTTGCATTGCAAATATTTAGAGAAGTACTTCCCAGGAGCAAGCAAATCTTTATACCCTCTCAGCACAGGCATAATCAAATCACTTTTCCTTAATATTAGTTTGGATGGTATAACACCTGGCCCTGGCTTCAGATGAATTACTTCTGAAGAAAGGCTGTAGCATTTGGATTTGAAGCAATATACTCAACTGAGCATGTATCACAGAGCAAACCTTTCACACAGCTCTAGAAAGAATCCCTTTTGTCCTTACAAGAGTTATATATTTGGCAAATTCATCTCTTGTGTAACATTATTGTCTTGCAGTGCAGTTACATGAAGAATGAATTAATCCTGTTACCAAGTGATTTTTTTACAAAAAAAGAGTAATTGAGGGTCACTGAGTGAGAAATAAATAGACGCTGCAATTAATTTAAAAGCCAAAGAGAGACAAAAGATGCTTCTCATATTAACTCCTTCAAATCTCTGCCAAAAAAAGTGTCAAAGGTCAGGAAATATAACACAACCCTGAACGGCGACGTTGCATGATCCTTCAGTCAAAGGAGGAACTCAAGTACTGGTGAAGGACAAGAAATTGATCAAGCAGCAACAAGTTCATTCTTCTGACACATAAAGAGTAGAACATAGGTCCTTTGTTCCGCATTTGTTCCATGCAGTTATCAACCAGAATTTACTTAGGCTTTCATTCAAGTGTCATTGTGCAGACTTACACAAAGAGTAAGGATGGAGCAGTAGCACTGTGGATGACTGCCCCACTTCTCCCTCTCTCTCCCCCATCCCCACTTTTAATGGACTCCATTAAATGGATTTCACTAAATGTGATTCACCTCAAATTTGTGTGTAAAATAAAACATTTCTTTTGTCTTCTACTTTAACTTCTAAGAGAAATAAGATGGACAGAGAGTAGCAGGTTGGGAAAGCCCTCAGGAAAGACCCACCATGGCTGTGAATTACGTTATCCCAATACAGAGGATTTTATGGTGATAGGTGACATTGGGGTGAGAGGCTAAATCTGTTCTGGATGGGTAGAGCACAAGTATAGCTTAAGGAGCTGCTTTAAGAGAGATTATTCTTCCCTGAATCCTTGATATGTTCATTTATTTGGTCACACAACCTTCACTCTGCTTTAGCTCTTCTGCTCTATCTGCTCTTCCTGAGATTTTCAGTATCACCTCACAGTTTTAAGATCTTGCATCAGAAAACCATTTCATTTGGCTCATCTTACTTAAGAAATATGTGGTACAGATTAAATAACTGTTTAATATGCCACAGAAATATACCACACCCACCAGCACACCCAAGAGAGCTGCCGGGGTCCTGTGCAAGCACTGGCAGATGGGACAGGATTGCCTTTCTCTGAGCACTGCAGTGGGAGATGGGGGAGAAAATAACAAGATAGAATAGCAGAGGAGCCAGACATTGCTCCCCAATTGTTCCTCATCATTTGCTCCTCCTGACAAGAGAGCAAAACTCTCTCAGGTACAATCCTCCCAGCTTCACCCTCATGGATTCAGCCAGCATTGACCAGCCTACGGGACACCTCTCCCACCAAGTTTCACTAGAGGAGAATTTTCTTCCTCTTTAGAATACGTGTTACAGAAAAAGATGGTAAAAGTTGGCATAACTCTTCTTTCTTGGTGTTTCTGGATGCTTTTTCTTCAGTTACACAAAAACTTATCTATCCAGCTCTCTTTTTCTGTCTTGAGGGAAGTTTTCATCTTCATTAAAACTAATTGCTCCCTGTTGTCTCTCCAGGTCTTCAATCTTTGCTACCACCATATCAGCTGCAAATATGCCACCTCTGCTTGTTCTCCCCTCTGTCATAGCCACTTCCTACTAACTACTTGTCTTTTGGTGGAAAAATAAGCTACTGATCAAGGTTAAATAACACGAGCATTTGTGTATCACCAGGAAAGATCGGCAGGTCTGTGAACATATCCTACTCTCATGTCCACTACTCAACTACTTCACAGCCTGCTCCATAGACTGCCTTGCAGCCAGACCACTGTTCTTCATCTCCCAACCTTCTGGTTTCCATTTGGCAGGAAAGTCCAGAGAGACAAAAAGCACCCAGACAGCTGTAGCCAGCTTTTCCAAATCCTTGGTTAATGGACTATAAAACTGAGCCACTCTTCATTTCTTTGTATTTCCTACACCACTTCTACATCCTTCTCTGCTGTTGTGCTGCTTTATCTCCCTCTCCCAGAAACATTTTTGCTCAAAACTTATGTGAAAACTTTCCAATTCCTCTTTCCTACTCTTTGTCATTACACAACTCATTTACTTTCCGTTCTTTTCCCTTCCCTTTTCCCTCCTTTTCTGACCCCTAAACGTGATCTAGGTTTCAAAAACAATTCTGCTGCTAGTTCTTTGTTTCTGGTTTTCTCATGTTCTTGGTACTCAGTCCTCAGAGACTGTTTTTCATTTTTATTTCCTTGAGAGTCACTGTGCTAAAACATTCTTTCATAAAACATTCCTTTTTTTCTTTATCTCTCCCTCTGCAAAGCATTTTGCACTACTTTCTATGAAGGAGGCTTTCATATAAATAAATTAGATTCTGATTGTATGGAAAATGAAAGGACCAGCGAGAACACCAGGAGCATTATAAGTGCCAATATTTAGCCATCCTTATTTAAAAAAATAACAACAGGAACACACAAAGATAACACACTTGAAGATGTTGCTACCCCACATATAATTTCTGTGTCTTCCTAATAGTATGAAGTCAGTTTTGTACTAGGTAACCCATCTAGGAAACTGCTCAAAGCAACTGCTTAAAAAAGAAAGTCCCAGACAGAGAAAGAGATTTACCTGTAATGCTATCCATGTCCACAGTTTCAGATAATGCAGTTGTTTTCCTCACCCTCCTACTCATTTTGACTTCAACATCATGCTTCATTATGTCTGTCTTTAATATAGGTACGTTACAGATACTTTCAGGTGTAGGTACTCTAGCTTCAGCATCACCAACAGGGAAAGAAAACAGTGCTTAATCTGTAACAGCTGCATACACTTCCCCCTAAACCAAAGGCACTGTAGCTACACAAGCCTTCACTATTAAATATTTTCAGCTGCTTATGTGATGTACACATGTGGCAAGTTAGCAAAGTGTTAGCCTGCAATGCTTCCAGCCACTCATATATCTCTTTTCCCCATGTGTTGTTGTCTTCTATCTTACAAACATCAATATAATCTTTACTACCTCTCTCCAGTTTTTTTTCCTAATGCACCTAATATAAATCTACCTGAATGTTTGCATAACATGCAAAAGGATGTGTCTTAATATGGAGAGGGAGACAATTAAATGGAGAAAACCTCTTTATGAAGTGTCATCAGTCTTCCGTGGGTTTGGAAGAAGTGGGAGACTTTTACTCTCTCATCATGAATTCTGTATTTCAGAAATAAGATGGTTCCATCGGCTCTCACATAGACAAAAATGTAGTATTTTCTTAAGTACCCTGAAAAATATCCACCCTGGACACAACAGCTCAGACAGGGAAGTCATGTGCTTCTGGGAGGACGGGACTTCTCCTCACAAATCTTGACTCCTGCTCCTGTCTGCAGCACATTGGTCAGTCCTACTACTGAGCAGCATCACCTAGAGCCATGATCGTGTCTGCCTCACATCTTTTCAAAGCAATGTGTATCAGTGTGAACCCCGGAGAAAACAGAGATGGGTAGTCTTGCCTGCAGGAACACGAATGCCCACAAAAGTCATTTGTGTTGCTCTTTCCCTCTATACATCAGTGACCTACCCTTTCCACTCTGCAACACAGCAACACTCCGGGTTCACAAGCTGGCTAAAGGATAGGAACAAGAAAGGAAAAGAACACGATTCTCTTTTGTCAATTCAACAAAGTAGTTGGCTAAGGCAGCCAAAGCCCTGGCACACGGGGCTTCTTTCTACAGCTCCCACAGTAAAACTGAAACCTCTGTGTTTTGCCCCCCTGAGTCTCTCATTTGGTCTTATAAAGTGATTATACTTCTTTCAACAAACCTGATCTCAATAATTTATGGCACCTCAACATAGCAAAAGCTTTCTTCACCAGCATCTCCCACATGTAAAGATCCCTTAAATGATCACAGAGGTTTGGTGGCTCTGCAGGCAGTGAGTGGTTGGGGACTTTCATGCAGGGCCAGTCTGCTTACATGCTTCATGCCTATTAACACTCACACAACTCGGCATGTTTCCTGGCATAGCTCTTCGTATGTGGACCACAGTAAATTTGAAACAACTCCAGCAAAACACAGAGATACTTTGGATTCCCATGTGCTATAGGATATGATCTGGGCTGTGCAGCCCTTCAAAACTCTGCCTTAATCATAAAAGTCCCTTGAAAATCCATGTGTAAAACTCAAGATGCTGTCTGTTGTTATAGTACTAGAAAAAACGAGGTGTTCTCATCAGCTGAAGCACAGGGTGTCCTATAGATGGATAGCCATACTTCATCTGTAACTACAGTCAGAACAAAACCTAGTTTATGGGCTGGCCAGAGTTTTGGGGTCACCTTTTCTTGACCTATTTCTTACACTGAGCTCCTCAAATGCAAAAAGCTTTTAAATGTCAAAGACCTATTGTTTACAATAGAAATTAGAAAGCTTTACAGCAGAGAAACACGTTCATAGATACCTACAGCATTAAGTCAACTGCATTCAGATTTAGGTGTCTCAATAACATTGCTTGATAATTGAAAGGCAGTGCCCACCTGTAAGACTACTCAGCAGAGTATCTGAGTAATAACTATGCATAATAGAGAAACTTAGTAGGAGTTTAGGACTAAATTTTAGTCCTAGGTATTTGAAAACCTTAGTCAACAGGTGTGAATGTCCTACCTTGATCTAGTGCATTCAGATCCTCTTATTCTGCGATAAATGTAAACTCAGATAGGTCTCCCTACTGACTTCCCATGGTTCTCTTGTTACTTAAATAAGAGTTTTAAGAGTTAACGGTGTGGGTGTGGTGGTCTGGCCCTAAATGGGAGCCAGGTGCCCACTAAAACTGCTCTATCACTTCCTCCTTCTTGGATGGACAGAGAAATACAATGAGAGACTAGCAGGTCAAGACAGTAGTAGTTTAATAAAACAGAAGCAAAAGCCATGTGAGGAAGCATAGGCAAATAATAAAGATTATTGTCTGCATCCCACCAGGTGATGTCTCACTGTGACTCTAGGAAGCAGGACCCTGATACACACAGCAACTGCTCCACAGGACAAACACCATCAGCAAATGCCCCTCCCCTCTTACTTCTTTCCCCTCACTTTTATATCTGAGCTGATGTCATACGCTCTGGAACATCCCTTTGGTCAGTTTGGATTACCTGGCCTGGCCCACCCCTCAGCCTGCTGTGGGGAGAACGTTAGGAAGGGAAAAAACCCACTNAGAAGCAAAAGCCATGTGAGGAAGCATAGGCAAATAATAAAGATTATTGTCTGCATCCCACCAGGTGATGTCTCACTGTGACTCTAGGAAGCAGGACCCTGATACACACAGCAACTGCTCCAGAGGACAAACACCATCAGCAAATGCCCCTCCCCTCTTACTTCTTTCCCCTCACTTTTATATCTGAGCTGATGTCATACATCCCATGATGTCAGGGAACATCCCTTTGGTCAGTTTGGATTACCTGGCCTGGCCCACCCCTCAGCCTGCTGTGGGGAGAACGTTAGGAAGGGAAAAAACCCACTGCCTTGGTGCTGTGCGAGCCCTGCTCAGCAGTAGCAAAACCACTGGTGTGTTATCATCACCCTTCCAGCTACTGCCACAAACACAGCACAAGGAGAGATGTCATGGGGAGGATCAACTCCATCCCAGCTAAAGCCAAAACCCTTCAGCTTTTAGGGTTACCTAATCATCATGAGTGATGAATACCTCTTGAGTGACAGAAATATCATCTCCTAAACTGTACAGTGTTGAGTCACTGTGTATTTGCTAGTGTGAAGTACCTTAAGAGATTGTGTTTATGCATTAAATCAAAGCAGATCTATCTTGTTCCTTTGTCAAAATCCAGAGGTCTGAAGGGACACAGCAGTTTTAATACCATCATATGGCAAAACAGCAAGGCTACTGGCCAGAGAAAGTCACAATCGTATTTCTTAGGCACGGCTCACTGACAGGTTACCCCACTTACCTGGCACAGGGGTGCTATAACCACTCAGAATGGACTTTCCATAGCCTTTTTCTTTTTAATTACAGTCTCACAGTACTGATGAGGCTGGAAAAGACCTTAAAGATCATCCAGTCCAACCTAAAACCAACCAAGTAACCCTAACATCTGACATCTAGTCAGATTGATGGTTCTTATAGCAGCACTTAAATTTCCATACTCAGTAAACCAGTAAGAGCAGCACAGATAGTGTTTAATAACATTTACCTTTTCCTTGTTAATTTGGTCAAGTCTTCTTGTTAACTTTGAAGTGAACAAGAAGCAATCATAAACATGAAGTTAATACACATTTCAGGACTTGGGGAAGCATAGTGCTCCATATTTCAAAGTCTCAAGGATGCTCTCTCTATTACCCATCATGGCCTCTGATTCTATGATTCTATGATCTGCATTCAGATCCCAAAGAACCTTCATTCTATGATATAAATTGGTGGGTAGTGTTCACTGTGAACCTAGACATTTGATAGCCAGCATGAATGCCATGGTCCAGGCAATGTAAATATTACTATTGCTTGCACAATAAGAAAGAAGGATTCTACAGAGGTACCTAAACTCATATAATGATCCACTTGTATGTTATATTCTGTCAATATTCATGATAAATGTAGGCCAGTTAATGCATAGAAGTAGTTTTGTAACCAAAGGGATTGAAAAATGCCTTTTCCCATATTCTTTGAATTGATCTCATCTTCATCACCCCAAAATTTCAAGATCCTGAAATTAACCTCTTGGAAAAACTGACAGAATTATACAAGGCAGTTCTGACTCTGAAACCTGTTGACTCTTAACTTCATAAACACCAGTGGTAGGAGTTTTACACACAGAATATGGACTGCGTTCTCAGATTTATGTGAGAAAGGACTCAGTTCACCCAGCACCATCTCTGCCCCACCACTGACAGACTAAAACATTTTTGAAGAAGTCGAGATCCGTTCTGTAGACATCAAATTTTTAATATATATTTTCAAACAACATCATTTCTGAAACATTTTCCATGAGTCTTACAGGTATTTGCAGGTAACCCGTACATATCCAAGGGGAGTCATTTAAATACCTCACAAATTATACTGGGCCAGTCCTGCTTTGCTTTGCTTTGAAAACTCTTCACACCCAATATAATTGGAAATTATGATTACCCTTCTAAGTTGCAGTCAGGGTCAAGATTTCATTCTGCTAAGTGCTGAATATTCAGAAGAGACAGTCCGTGCTCCGAAGGAGGCTGTTAGTTTAAGAGACAAAAAAACCCAGGATCCAGATGGGGAAATGTGATATAACATGCAAGCACAGTGGTTAAGGTGATGATAGCTCCACATCTTAGCCAAGAGCCTGCAAACTGCACAGAACTGGTTGATATCCACACCCATGCAGCAAGCCATTGTTTCCAGTTGGGCTCTGACAGGCAGCTAGAGCTTCCTTGAAAGTGTTAATGCCAGAACAGGCGTGTAATAATTCCTTCTACAAGTTTTTTCCCCTAATATCTTATGAATTCTATTTGGGAGTTTCTTACTTGTTGCTACGTTCATTTTCACCCTCTGAACCTTTGAATTTTTTTTTTAATTGACATAAAAAGTTATTTTCAATTTTCTTATTTAATTTTCAAACCTTAATTTCAATTAATCTTTCTCATCTGAATTTATCCTTTGCAATATTCTGCTTTCTCTGTTTAACTCCATCTCTTCCTCCTCAAATCTCAGATTTACTTTAAATGTTCAGTTCTTGTTACCTTCCCCTCAATAAATACTCAGAGAATAAAATTAAATCTCCTACAGTCAGTACAATATCTTCATGATCATTACATGGACTAACTTAATCTTTACTAACCCATTCAGCAAAATAAAGTACTATATGAAAATAGTGTGAAAATAAACTGTCTAGTAATGATTAGAACTCCCACTGGTTGCCTGGCGTTATGTGGAATTGTGGCAATCTCATGTTCAAAGTATGCCAACTCAAGTGTGGCTACCATACTTAGCAGTTTAGTTTCTTAGGTGACAGGAGTATGAAATAGAGCAAAGAACCTTTCTATGGTGTTTGCTTCCATGAGAAATTCTCTTATTGAACAAGATCTGGTGAAGCCAGACTCTTCCAGGGATGTTGCATATCTGCCCTAGTCTGGCACGGTCAGATGCTTTTTCTTTGATGATTTAACAAAATGTAAGTTGAAGAAATTAAATTACTGAGCATTAAAACCTGAACACATATGTATCGGGTACAGCAAAGGGAAAAGAGGAAGATTTGGGTGTCTGTGATACTGTATCAGCCCCTCCATACAAAACCATTCTTACACCATTCAAGAACACTGGAATGATGCAGACTGGAGGATGATTCACAGCGTCTGTCTCTGTACTCCATGTCCCTCCTCCTCCACAGGGAAAGAGCTGTCTGAAGAGCACGCTTTCGGGTTAAGTGTTTTTGCTTTCCTTTGGTCTCAAAATGACAAATATGCAGTGTTAAGTCTTCAGGGCAACCAAAACTACATAAGAGATGCCTCTTACTATTGGAAAGGGAGATAAGTTTTGAGTTCTTACTTCCAGCTGAAGAATTTATTTCAGCTGCTGTATCTCTGTCAGACAGGAGCTGTAATTGTGGTGGCATTATAAGGGCAAATATTCCTACTGTCAAGAAATGTCCTTTTGTCAGCACAGTTTTCCACCTGAGGAACGAGCGGAAACTCTGCTGACAAAAGAACATTCTTGCTTGTACACAGTGAACCCACCTGAGAAAGGCCTGTTGATAAAAATACTCCAACAGACATTGTACATTCACAAAACCTCGAGATGGCTCTCGAGAAATTTCTGCCTTCTGCAGACATGAGTTTCATCTGCAGGTAGATGCTTCTCTTGCTCTTTGGGAGACACTGCAGATACAACTTCCATCCCAGAAATTAAAATGAGCACAGCTATTGTAGTTTGAAACTTTAGATTCTTTCATCTGCAGGTAGATGCTTCTCTTGCTCTTCGGGAGACACTGCAGATACAACTCCCAACCTAGAAATTAAAACGAACACAACTATTGTAGTTTGAAACTTTAGATTCTTGCCACGGGCACTGGAAGGTTGCTATAGCAGCTTGTGAGTGTTGTCTTGGAATTACAAGCTGAGTTTTTGCAGCTCTGCAAACAAAAGGGGTTTGGAGCTTCCAGTTTCAGGTTTCCTGCTCCTCCTTTTTTTGGCTTCACTGTTGTCTGTTGTTCAGAAAGAACACATGGTACTGAGCTAGGCATGGAGGCCAACTGGCCCTGGAAATGTGGTGATTAGAGAGACACAGTGGTACCTCAAGGATCACCAGAAGGAATATTTCATCTGAATTCTATTGTTTCCTGAAATTAAGACAGTTCCTCACTTATTCGTGGCTGTATGAATTTGTGCTCTGGAAACGGAGGACTGGCATGAAAGTGCATGGAACAGAAAACTAGACTTTAAAATGCCTGCTAACACTGAGGGCCATGTGCATGAACTGAATGGACTCCACATTTCCACAGGGAGTAAGAGCTGTTGGAAGTCTCTTCCCCTTGAGGGACTAGAAATTGCAGTCTAGCCCAGTTATATAAGAACGTTGGATTAATTTCTGTATGTCTTTCTGTGGGTGCCTTATGGGATGAATTCTTTATATGGGATGAATTCAATGTGTTCTGTTGGTTTTCCCCAAATTGTGTTCGTATTGGTTTTGTTTGCAATTTATAAGCAGATTTTTTTTCAAATCCTTCTTGGTTAGCTGGCTTTTTTTTTTTATATTTGGCCTATTGGCTCACTAAATTAATTGGTTCATTTAGTCTTGGGATAAACCCTTCACAGTATCTTAGCTCAGTTTGGACTGATGATACTAGATCTAACGAGTGAAAGGATTTCAAAGCTTCTATTGTACAGTCAGGAATTAAGAACAGTAAAAACAGCCTCACGTGTCACAAGTGGGTTTCCATATTGACACTGAAGGATCATATACTTGGATTGGTTGTTGCCTCTGTACAAACTAGTCTAGTCATACATATTTACTAAACCTCACATGATGCCATTTTTACACATAGAGAGAGGCCTGCTGAAATTCTCCAGGGGCCATTTTTCCAGCAGCTCGCCATGCAATGAACTGCAAGGATCACAGCCTGCCAATGCCAGGAGGAATCTGTATTCATGAAACGTGTTTTATAGCTGCTACTAAGTGATTCGGTGATAACCTGTTGGCAAAACAAACATAAATGTTATGGTACAGACATGAAAATTAGCTGAAAGTGACATGAGAAACATTTGACATGCACAGTATAGACAGATTACTCAAACCTCCCACAACGTGAGTTTATTTTATTGGTATAACCATACATTCTTCTCCGTTGGCTTTCACTGTACTTTAAAACCACTTTAAACCACTGTACTTTAAAACTTTAAACCTCTGTATTAGAGGACTACATCTTCCTTATGGATTGGAAAAGATACAATATTTATCTGATGACCTCTAACTTACAACTTTTTGAGCCATAGCTAACATAATTATTGGCTCCACACAAAGATCTTTAAGAGCAGGAGCAGCTTTAGCTAGTCAGCTCTCATAAAAAATAAAATTTAAAGGCATTTTGCTGCTTTGATTTAAAAGGGAGTCAGGAATCTAAGAATTCCTAACATTTAGAATTCTTCCCCTAATTCTAGCACACTACTACATGTGGATTCACTCTTGCACAAAGCCCACACTTGTACAAAGTCAGGATTTGGGATTGACTGCCAAAGGAATCATGTTTTAATACTCTGAAAGAGGCATCCAAATCTTCATAAAATAAGGTTTCTATAAGTAAGGTGCCATTATAATTTCTCAAATGCCCTACCATTGGGCACTGATATTGTTTTCCCTGTATCCTCTGTTGTCCTTGTTCCCCAGGGTGTATCCTTACAACCTAAGGTTATCTGTAATACAATCGCAACCAAATGGTAACAAGATTATTTGTAACTCGATTTAGTTGTAATACTAAGGAAAAGGGTATTCTTGCTGTGTCGTTCATAAAGTCAGTTATAACAGAATGAAGATGTGAGATTTAACTGAACAGAAGGTCAAGATAAACTGTGATATTTTCCAAATGTCAAATATATATATATAAAAATACATATGGTTAT
>VZRI01005634.1:288864-308841 GCA_013397515.1 Upupa epops | reverse complement strand
TATATTTCAATTTAATTTATATAAATATAAATCTATATAAAATATAATTTATATAAATATAAATTATAAAAATCTAAATATAAATATATAAATTTGAATATAATCCAAACTTAATTTCTGAAGTTATTGTACTTATCAAAATTCTGAATGTAAATATATAGCTAGAAATATTTAAATATAGATTTTCATTTGCAACTTCCAGCTCTTATTATAAAATAACATGAAGTTAAATATCTAACACTGTGACTGATATAATGTGAGTCGTTCCATCAAGATCAATAGTTGCGATGATTAACACCATCTGAGGATCTGGCCCAATAAAGAGCTCACTACACAATGAACAAAATAGCCCACTCTGCTATTCATTAGAAAAAAAGCTAGCAAGCACTTCATCCAAACGTTGGGGTTTGCAGAGGGTGTTCCAAAGCACGTAGGCAGTTGTGAGCAATTTGGGCGAGGATCACAGTGTCAAGTTGGGGAGTTCTTCCATTTCTCTGTTCTCAGCTGTAAACCCTTCACATATTTTGGGAGGGAAGGAGGAGTCTACATTTTTCTGCAGACGCTGGAAATAAGCCAAATCCTCCTATTACAAATATTCCTACACGCTGCCAAATGTTTCCATTGGGGATACTCCTTGTATCCCCATAACTACTGGTTTTGCTCAGCCCATTACTCAGTAAAAGTAGCCACTAGACCAGCTGGAATAGTCCGGTCAGAGAAAGAGGGCCCCAGAAATTCACTGAAGAAACTGCTGAATAGGCCAAACATGCTGAGATTTATTTAACTACATTTGCATTGAAAGAAAACACAAATCACTCTCTCACAGGTGCAAACATGTTTTACTAAAGACCACGCAGTGATGCGATTTGAGATGATAAGAATATTCTAAAGTATGATGTGAGAGAAATGCTCTAGTGATAACAGCTATAAATTTCATCTATCGGTGACTTCAGCGGGTCCCAGAGTTCTAATAATTTGGAAGAAAATAGTAAGTCTCTCAGATTTGAAAGTTTCATTTTCCACCTGTAAGCAGTACTTGAGCTCAAGCTTGTTTTCCTTGGTGAATCTGAAAAGAAGGACAATCAGATATTTGTGACTTTCTCCTTTCTACTAGCAATTCTTTTATTTTCTTGTCATGCTCCTGCGATGAAAGCCACCACGCTAGTACAATAGAGCTTTAAGCTCTTAAACCTGCCAGATGCATTCATTCTTTTTGCTAACAAAAAAAATTGCCTTTCAGGTTTTCTTTCCTCAGATCCCAAATTTATAAGCGTTTTAACATGTGCTTAATATTGTCTCATTTGGTACAAAATGGGAAGGCAATGAACTGTACTCGAGGCATCAGTGCTCTACAAAAATATTTTATAGCTGTTTTTCTACACTACATTTAATGATTGCAATGCCAAATTGGACTGTTTCATCTCGTCTCCAATAGACCAGAGAAATCTTGAAGCTGCTCTTTAGGCTCCTTTTGATCTGGTGAATTTTTTCTGGTCTTGAGAATTTCTTCGAACAACCCAATGATTTAATTGCAGCTCTTTTTCCTCCAGCTTAGCAACTAAGTCCTTGCACATTAAAGGCAATCTAAATAGACTAGCCTGATTTACAATCAAATTATTTAGGTATAATATCAGTGTTTCTGGAGCAGGACACTAAAGGAAGAGTAAAAATGGCGGGCTGTTGTTACTGACTTATAAAAGGGGATTTTTATTTAAGCAAATCATGTCACTGTCTGAAGCCTCCTGGATTATCTTCTAACATATGGTAAGTATCGGTTATGTGGTGTGCCGGCTTGCATTTCATTGTTGGAAAAGCATAGAAAACTGATTTTAGTATGCCTTTGCTCTTAGCAGCAGGGTATAATCATTTTTAAAAGAAATTATGGAATCAAGCATTAGCATACTGTGTAAATTTAGGATTTATAGAAGGATGTCATATATCACACGTATATTGCTCTGGGATGCTTAGACCATCTCCCGTACCACATGCCGCCGTTTCGTACTTGTTTAAAATGGTAACTAACGCATGCAAAGCCATAGCAATGCTAGGATAGCCTTCTAAAAAATAACACTGACAAGTATTTAATAAACATACTGAAATGTTAATATATTACCCCTTTTACCACGGCTGAGCTTCACAGAGTTCCCTTCTGTCAATGAGGCAGCTATTGTTACCCCTGAGGGCATTAGTTAAGCCCCAGGTATTTAGCACCTTGCAGCCTTGCCCTTAACATTTGATTCAGGTACACCTGGTGGTGGGAGGGTGTATGGAAGTGGATGTGGGAGTTCCTGTGGTCCACAGAAGAGAAAATCAGTCCTTTGTGTCCCTTCACTATTGGCAAGCTCTTTATGTGAAGGGGCCAGCAGGCGACACTGGGTAGCTGGCTACCACTACTGACCTCTGATAGGCACAGGCCAAACATACGGGGCTTTTACCTAGCAAAGTACAGCATGGGTGCCATTCTGACACTGGCAGATGCTTGGCAGACCTTCTGTGACAACCACCTGCACAGGGCCACTCTACACCTGTCGGTAAAATCGCAATTGAAAGGTTAGAGCAAAGTCCACGAGACCCTTGCTGGATCACATTTACTACTGATGCTAGACTTGACTTTACCTTTCACTTCATATTTCAGCTGCCTGATGCCAAAAGGAAAATAATCTGCTCCAAGCATTCATTCTAAAACTTGATTTTCGTTTCAAAATCAATCTTACCTCTATCAAAATCAGTGTAAAGCTCAGAGGCAAGAAAAATCCTGTCCCACTCTACCGCTATCCCTTTTGTTCCACCAGCCCTCTGTCATGCATCAGATCCCATTTGCTCGCTGCCATTTATTCCTTACTTGTGTCTAAATAAGGTTCTCTCTATGTTATTTATGTTAGTGAAAGCCAACCCACAACAGCCAAAAATTGAAGGGTTTTCTGGGCGTTGGCTGTTACAGGCTTCTTCGGTTAGATTATGATATATAGGAGGTTGTAGACGAGCTGCTGTTGTGACAGGCATGGGCAACAAACTCCTCATTCAAAATTACTTGGCTCTGCCACACAAGGAAGTCACAAGGAACAAGGGCAACTTAAATGCTGTAATAAAATATTCACATGTATGTTACCCAACAGTGAGCTCTGGGATTGAAACCCTACTACTGTCAACTTCTTGGAATCACTAAACACGCGATGCCCGAAGGACAGTTTATGCATTCCAGAAACGTTGTGACGCCTTGGATCAAACCAGTTTTAAGGGTGATATCTGCCTTCCTTAGAAATTGTTTACTGATGTGCTGCATAAACAAGAAGACTTCATCAGCTATGGTGAATTATCATTCCTAACTCAGGATTACAGACCTTATAAAAACTTACACGTACAGTATAGAAGCTATTCAGAAAAGCACAAGGCTTACAAACCTAAAGGCTGACATTACCAAGGGCTGGGCTATGAGGAATCGAAACTTCCACCGTTAAAACCTACTTTTTTTAACATTAGAATTAAGCTTAAAAAAATCAGATTTGACTCCCTGAAGCCACCACCCATGACGCTGGCATCCCGGTGCTCCAAGTGCATTGGGTCAGATCAATTAGCCCCAAACCAGTGTCACCTGCTGGCATAGTGTTCCTTCCCTTCACAGAGAGAAAAGAGCTTGCTGATAGTGAAGGGACACAAAGCACTGATTTTCTCTTCTGTGGACCACAGGAACTCCCACATCCACTTCCATGCACCCTATAATTCTTGTTCTTGCAACTGCCTCCTGTTACCAAAGCAATATTTTAATGGTGAACAAAAATGGTAACTCCATTCCCTCGTAGGCACGGCGTTCATAGGCACGGCGTAAGGAGCCAGAGCCCAGGGCGTTACACACTGAGTAGTGCAATCGTTTCATCTTTCCATCATCGTTTATTTTCCTGAAGCTCTAGTAACAGTTTATTTTCACTTTTTTACTTCCTTGCCTAGCCATGGTTGTTCAGCTGTTGGTACATCCTCTACGGTTAATACTTCAAAGTGACAAGGGAGAAGAGGGGGTTGTAAAAAGAAGGCGGTTTTATCGCGGTCATGTAGGCAACAACTGTGTTATCGAACATTTTATTTTGTGCTTTTTTATGCTCTTTGTTCAAAGGTGCAGTCGCCCATATGGGGAGAGTTTACTACGATCTTCCAACAAAGACATGGCTTGTCTAAACACAGCCTCTTGGAGCCAGCTCCTGCCCAAGTCCCAAACTCCACTCCTGCCCACTTCCAGACTGGGTCAAGCTCGGCGAGTTATGCCATGCTTTCTTGTGGAGACGAATGAGAGATACTGCAGAAGAATGCAAGAGCAGAACTGGCTTCTCCAGGAGCCACCAGGAAGAACCTGGGGCTCCTGGATGGGAGGAGCTGACATCTGCACAGACAACGAGGGACAGGGATGTGGGACTTTTGAAACTGATTTCAGCAGGACCTTTCTAAGGTGCTAGCAGTGCTCTGCCTCAGCCAACCTCCTTCCATACAGGGAGATATTCCTCTACGTGCAGACTGTGAGACCGATATTCCTATTAAATGGAGTTTTGCAGAAAAAATAAGTTGATGATGATATTTTCCTGGCTTTCTTTTTCCCCCATAAATATTAACATCATGCCTCACATTTCAGTGACTTTTATTCAAACTTCCTACGGCTGAGTTGCAAAATGTTGTCTTTGTCCTTAAGACCATGACAGAGAACTTTATCTGCATTCAGATGCCTACTGGTTTGTGGTATTTCGATAATAAAACAGCAGGATTGAAGGCTCATGATGAGAAATCTGACTAATTACCTGGTAGATGATAGATGGTTGTAACTCAGCAGTGCCAGTCACTGAAAACAAAACACTTCTAGATATCAATCAGCTTCCTGACAAATTCAATTTCCGTCACATTCCGTGGACAATAAACGTGAATTTTACCTCAGCAGCTATACAGCTTTGACTTTAAACTTTCTGTTCCTAATAATATTTTAATAAATTCGATATTTTTTAAAGTAAATTAGTATTTAAATACCTGACATATTACTATTTCAGGCTCAAAGCTGGTGGAATTAATTAACGTTGTAATTCTGCCTTGTGCTCCACTGCAGGCAGCAAAGGTGAATTTAATAGCAGTTTATCTGATTTCTTTCTACGTTTTTATTTAAGGCCATTCACGTAAAACACTTGTAATGCAGGTATTCACCTTGTTTTTCCAAAATCTTACCCGTCCATATGTCGAAGTCTTGGGTGCAGATTGTAGGTATGACTCAAGAAATGATCACCGTCACGTAATGAGCATGTGGGCAAAGTTAAAGAGCCAAAGGATTGGAGCATGGAAAATGAGTAGGGCTTGCAGATACCCCTCTCTTTCTTACCAGGTAGGGAATGGTTGCGTTGTCAACATCTGGGAGTTGTGGATAAGCTTGTCCAATTCAGAATTAATCTGAGTCCACTTACTCTGTTCTAAATAAGAAGAGGCCGATTGCAGTGTGTTTAATATCCATGTCCTATCTGTGAGATGAAAATTAGGCTCTAGAAGTCATCGATCCTTTTGTTACCTTGAACACAATAAACTAGAAACTAAGAGGAAACATTATCATTATTCCCACATTGTTAGGTGCACCCTTGTACCGCGGCAGCTGATGGCTCTGATGAGCAGTCCTCTGCCCCATGAGTCACACATGCGTGAGGCAGATAGAGCAGGCTCTGTCCCAAATAGCTGTCACGTATCACAGGCTACAAATTCAGGCCAAATAATTTATCTTTACGTTATGACAGCTGGCATCAACACCACAAAAGGAAAGGGCAGCAAAAAAAAACCCAACACTGCAGCTCTCCTACTAAAAACTGGGGGAAAAAATAAATACAATCAGGTTTTAATGCAATTGTCCTTCTTGGAAGAAGGAGACGTGAGGTGCAGCCATTTCAATGCGATCTGTCAGCTGCTGGTGTCAAAGCACAGCTCCAAGAAACAGCCATAGGTGTCCGCCCAGCCCTTGGTGCACGAGCTGCGGGGAGCTTTGTCCTTGGGAAATGGGATAATTATTAAGCAGGTAACATCTGGGACCTGCTTCTCTCAAACAGCATTGGGGGAAGATAACTGTGTTAGTGTAAGTGACAGTCGAGAGTTTCCAGAGCTGGCCACTGGACCGCGTGCTCTATTTGATTGATTGGCAGGTGCTGGAAGAAGCCTTGTCTGTTCATTTCTCCCAATCAGAAGCAGACTCCATCTTCATCCAGAGCTCCCTTAACAAGTCTCCTCTCAACAGAGGGTCTCCAGAAAGCTACTGGACCAGGGATGGACAGAGGACACCAGGGACCAGCCCTAGGGCTGAGGCATGGACACAGTGGAAGGGCATGGTTTGTGCTGGCTGGGGAGATCCATGCCAGGGATGAGTGGTGTGAAAAAAATGCAAAGGGATGGAAGGGCTGGGAATTATTTCACTGTGGCCAGTCTGATCAGTGTAATGGTTTCTCCTGAGTTTCTTTCTTTTCCAGGACCAAAAGTGCTGCAGAAGAGCTGCCCGAGCACCCACTGTGGTTTGCAGGTTTCCCGTGGCACTGCAGGTCACGCTGACACATGGATCAGATCTGGTTGAGTGCTGCTATGTTGGGGTTGAAATGGCTTTACACTTGGAACTGCACCCAATTTGCCCTCCCAAACACATTCCTCTCTGCAGCCTGGCAATCTGCAAGTGTCTGTGATTTTCTAATTTGCAGTAATAAGTTGTTTTTTATGAAATTTCAGGAAGTCTTTCTGCTTTATGGTAAGAAGTCTCCTTAGCAGTACTGTCTCGTTTGGTACAACTGGGTTATCACCGTAAAAGGTGCCAATATACCTATAAGGTGCCAATATATCTATGAAATAAGAGGCATCCCTGAAAAACTATGCTCTTAAACACAGGTTATTCAAGATTGCATCACCAACCTTCAGGTGTGAACATACAGATACATGAAAAATAGCTACGAAAGCATTCGGATAAGAATAGCTGAAATGGTTTTATCCTTTGGAAACAATTACGGTTGTATCAACAAATTCTTCTGTTTCTGACAGCAGTAATAAATTACCAGGCTCACGTTTGTATGCTACATTTAGTCATTAGTTTTTCTTAATCTATTTACAGAGAAAGTCTGAGGAGGCTTTTTTTAAAGCAGCATGTCACCAAAATATATCAGAAAGGGTAAATTTTGCTTTCAAAAATGAACATACTATTTATGATTTTAAAAGGCAGAGATATTCTTTAGTCTGCTTCATTGCAGGTGTTATTTTTCACCTAAAAATGTTATTCTCTCATTGCTTTCCAGGTAGAGTGGAAGGAGGCTTCATTAAAAGCCAGTAAAACAGGCTGCTAGAACCATGAACTGGGTGCTGGCAAGTGCAAGTCCTCCTTTCCTTTCGTTATCGCTTGACATGGCAAGGTGGTGACCATTTAATTACACGAGAACAGTGCATGAAAGTCATCTGACCTTACATTTCAATAACTTAGAGCCCACTGGCTCCATTTAAATATCATTTTCCATTCATTTCCCTGCAACACGGTTGCCAGGGTCCAATCCTTAGGCTCAGCGCACAGCAGCGCTAAGGTCAACACTTGAGACGTGGTGATGTGATTAGCCCTGGCCTGGGCTACCTCATGGAATTGTCTGCCACGTGCTCTGGATTCAACCGACCAGAGCAATGTTCCTCTCGACTGATTTTTACAAGGGAGCTGGGGCAGAGAAAAAGGAAAACAGAATTTACAATGCATAAATAGAAAATAAAAGTAGGGAATCAAAAATGGAGGTGGGTGGCCTGGCAGCTCAAGCAACTGTTGTAGACGACCTGATGAAACTGAGCTGTGATTCCTCAATCCCATAATACTTGTGCTATGTGATATTCACCCTGCTTCACAACAGGCACCGAGTCAAACAAAATCTGACCTGGTGAGGTTTGCTTCACAGAGCTCTCATCTCTCCTGGAGAATAGGTGGAATTAAAAGAATCAGTACCTAATACGGTACCAAAGACAGAGACTTTATTTGTTGTGCAGAGAATGAAAACAAAGCTTTCTAATAGATTTATTAGTAAAAACGAATCTAGTTTGGACAAACTACATGTTCTCCACGTAGCAGCTGCCAGAGCTTCCTGCCTTCTGGCTCAGATATATTTATCTGGTTATAATTCAGTGAAGTTGTGTGATTTCAAGTCATTCCAAGCAAACAATACATCTAAAATATCATTCAAGGATGGCCTGACGATGCAATATTTCACACTACAGTTAAAAATGAAGGTGCTGATTAAGTGCTCCCGCAAAGATGATTTGGTCTTCTCAGAAATTGGTGTTCATTTTAATTTTTAAACAGATTAAGCACTGGAAAAATTAAAACTTAAGAGTTTTTTCAGGGTAAAATTACTGTAACATGTACGTCGCTAAGAGAGAGAAAAAAGCATACAGAATATATATATTCAGGGCTTGATTGTGCTGTTTCTTTGTATTCAGAGGCCTCTTTGACTTCACTGGAAATTTTACATATGTGACAGTTGCAGAAATGGGTCTGCAAATTGTAGAGAAATCAAATTTCCATGTTAAAGAGTCCCTGTTTCTAATTTTACTTGGAAAAATCACAGTTTTTCCTATGTTCTCCCCTCATCTCATTGTTTTCCAGATATTCTACATCATCGGTGCTTTTTATAAGCGAGGGACACTGGAAGCAAAACCAAAAAGAGATAGAAAGAGAGATATAAATTAAAAGAGAAAAAAGAAAGGAAAAGAAAAATCCCTTGGTGTTTACCAGGGGACAAATACGCCCTTGGAACAAGAGTTTGGTGTCAAATGTACTACCAGGAGTAAAAAGAAATGTGGGCAGTGCCATTTTGTGGCCCAGTGCTCTAAATAAAATATTAGTGGCAGTATTTTCTCAGAAATTAAATAACTAGAGGGGGAAAAAAAGAGTAAATACACTTTCCACTGCCTTTTTAGAAGATCTCACTGAAATGATGGTAAAATTCATATTCTTCTGCACACAGACTTTGTGACCTTGTGAGATGTTCTCAGGTAAGTGTCTGAAGTCTTCTGATTTAGTCCTGTTTCACAGGCAGGCACTGACCAAAGGCAAAAGCACAACCATTATTAGAAAGTCAGTTGTTTCTCTTGCAGGATCCATGAGATAACCTGGGCTTTGTTTAATTTCTGAAGTTTAAGTAGAGGCTGTTCAGTTTTAGTGGTTCTTGACATAGGTGCACTGATGCCAAAGGGTTAAGCCCTGAAGTTCGTCCCCAGCTGCACTGACAGACTCCACAGTTAAGGGAATGTGCTTTTTATTGACATGCTTCACCATTTCTTTATAGTTGATGCTCAACCATTACTAGCAACTTGGTGGTTGTCAGAGAACTCAATCGTCTCTAAGCTGAAGCAAAGATTAAAATCCATTCTAACCCTGATCCTCCATATTTGATCATTTCTGCCTCTAAGAGGAATCTTATCTTCAAGTTTCCAACACGGACTATATCATCACAGTGAGTGAAAAAATATGGCTATTTCAGAAATGCAATCACAAGATATAAAGGAAGGATATCAATTGCCTATCAATTTTTATTGCCTATCAATTGCCTATCCATTTTTTATTGCCTATCAATTGCTTATCAATTTTTATTGCCTATCAATTGCTTATCAATTTTTTATTGCCTATCAATTGCCTATCCATTTTTTATTGCCTATCAATTGCTTATCAATTTTTATTGCCTATATTCAACTCTATCTGAAAAAACAAGACAATCATTAAAAAACACAGAGACCTATGGATACACTGGAATTGCCAGCAGGTTCTTACACAGGTTAAAGTCATCCTTTCAAGTAGGTAAATAACACACCAGCTTCATAAACATGGAAGGACACAACCTTCATTTGCCCTGACTGTGTGACATAGGAACAGGATCGCTCCCACTGAGACTATGAGGGGGCTAAAACTTGCCTTTCTCTAATAAGGTCACCAAGAAACACAGATATTTGGGGGCATGAAGCTGCAATCAGTTGAATACTCTCAAATGAGAAAAATCTGTGTACCTCATATGGTGCTTAGCATCTTGTCAAGCTCTGGTGCGATGACTTAAGGTCAGAGCAAGCATCTGTTTCCCACTCAAGTCTTTGCAAGAAGACTATCCCTAACACTGTTATTATTAAAATCATCTAAATAAGTATCTTCCACAGTCATAAATAATTTTTCCAGTAGGATCGTTCCACTGTTCTTCCCCATTTTCAGATATAATCCACTCTGCTAAATTTTAACAACTTTTTTGCAGAATAGATGCAAACATGGTGAAACTGAGGATCCTACAGCAGTAAAATAAACATTCATCAACAGTGCAACTGCCTTTATGTACTTCCCAAGCTTCAAAATAGCTAAACAACACAACTTTGTTCTAGTGGTAACAGCCACACAATTATGGTTAGCGGCCTGTCGCTGCTACCATCCAAACTACAGTTTACAGTAATATAAAACTCTTGACAGGACATTCATGGATCAAACTTAAAATATTTAAGGACAAAAGAGAAATGGTTTTAACAACTGAAAATGTGTGAAACTTCCAGATGACAAGTGAGCCTATGAAAGAGAAATGGAAATGTAAAGTGAAGGGGGAAAAAAAGAGCATGCTAATGTGTTCATTGCACATGAGTTTTGTTAGTACACACACATAATATTTACCTTGATGCTGCTACCATAAAGTGCATTGCTTAAAGGAATGGGCAGAAACTAAAACCCTGAGGGAATGTTCTCCATGTCAGAAGAGACAGAATTTTATCCCACAGATATTAAATGAATGTTTTCTGTTCAGCTGGACAGTAGGGAATGACTGGTGCTGGAGGTAGAGGTCTTGGAGGGGAGCACAAGGCAGTGCATGTTGCTCTCCTTGCAGGCAACAGCTGCTTAGTAGCAAAGCTTCCACTGCCTGATCCAGTACTCGGTGTTACATCAGGGAAAAAAAGGTAGGTTACAGGTACAGTTCGGTGCTCTTCATGCTCTAGGCTTGCCCTATGCACCAGGAAAGGAGAAGGAAGTTGAGGAGTGAAGGAGCAGGAGAGATTTCCTCCAGCAAGAGGCCAAAAGTACACCCAAGTCAGGCTTCTGCTCTGACTTGCCCTGGAGGAGACTATCAGAATGCCAGAACGGGGGGCTTCTAAAAAACCACCACCCACCACATTCCATAGCTCCATGTATTAGCACCCAATGAATCATAAACACAAACAATTAAAACTAATATATGTCTGTAAAAATAAATGAATACGCATATTTCATTATGCAGTATCCTTGATTTTTATGGTGTTTGTTTGATTACTCACTAATTTGCAAAATGTGGTAATCTGCAGTATGCATCCCAATCATTAGTGAAATCATACTGTACTTTAGTCAACAGGCTGATGAACTGACTTATTGCACCAGCAGCAACCAAGAGCCTCTAAAGGAGAGCGAGGGCCTGGGTCTTGTCCCTAGAAAAGCCAGTTTATAAGACACAGGCACTAAAGATAGTCACTGGGTTTCTGCAGGGATGGTAGAAATTAATATTAAATAATAAACTGACCAAAGACAGAGCTTTTGAGCTTTTTCCCATGTATTTTATTTTCCAGTAGCTCTGGTTAATCTCGCTGAGCATATCTAGGTGACACCTAGAAGACAAATAGAACTCTCTGTGGATCAACACCACAAGTACAACACCCAGTTCTGAGAAACATGGGTTCTCTTGAACAGATACATGGGTGTTATCATTAGCACAGCTATAAACAAATCCTAAGCCCTCACCAGTCAAAACAAGAAGTGCTCTAAGGTTTCATTTTCATCAGGTAACAATATCATCGCTGTAAAAGCATCCATTCCAAATGATAGCAGGTTTATTACTTGAGAAAAACTATTTTACCAAATCCTTTCATTAGCAGATGATTTACATAATAGATGATAGCAGCTGCTTTAACAACTTTAAAGTCTTCTTTTTTTCTAAGAAGTCTGTGAATGCTCTAACTCTACAAGTGGGTTTATAGGTTTCACTGTTTAATTAGCACACCTTTAATTTATTAGCAATACCTGTGTGTTTTCCTAGAACCACGCTAGCTACGGCTCTCAGCTCAACAACAAGAGTGGAAGAATTCATAGATCATTTCAAAGTCACCTGTAGAACTAAGGTTTAGAAAAGCAATAAGTCTCCTTCACCTGCCCAGAACCTCTACAAACAGACGATGTGAAGGCTCTGAAGGATACAGATGGTTGCGGTGCACAGCCAGAGCAAAGCCTCTTGGCAGGCATCACTGTATTTCAGCATTTTAATCTGAACCCTGAAATAGCTGGTTCTATCCTGAGTTCCATCTCAGGCAAAACTCCTTCTGAAGCAGTGGTGGGCCTTTTGTTTCATTCTAGCCACATGCAAATTTATTTTGGGATGAGCAAATAATTAATCCATTAAAAGGTTCCAGGGGACATTCTGAAAGTTGCCATGAAAAATTATTGTCAGTGCAGAGCCGAGATGCTCTGCTTTATAGAATTAACTCATAAAATAGTATCGTGTGTAATTGCATTCACGTTGTCACTGTCTCTTTGCAAACCTCCAGAGATTTACAGCACCACACGCTGGAGCGAGACGATGGAATATTTATAATGTTTCATTATTTTCATCTATTTGGAACAAAACCTATAGACTTCTAGAAAATGCAACACGATGCGTCCCGAATATCAGCGTCCACTTGCAGGATTTATAGCCCTGCACAAAACACGGGCAGACACAATAGCACAGGAATTGCGAGCTCCCAAACAGCTGCATGGCATTTACTCAAAATACTTTATGCATTTTACACACTTCTCTAGTGGAATTTGAGATAGGCTTGCTAGTTATTTGGGCATGTCAGAGAGGAAATTTCGTGTCTTTACTAGACCTACAAAATATACAGAGATCTGGATCATGGAACCCTTTCACCCTGCTTCTACAGGTAAAATTAATGTTGTAACTAATCACAGCTTTCACTGAGAAGTTTAAAAGCTCCAGAACTTTACCAATAGTTTAACTACCAAGTCCTGCTCGGGAGAGGATGGCCACATCGTTCTCGTATAACTTTCCTATCAGAAGTCAGTTGTTTACTGCTTTTTCAAACATTTGGGATTTCATCTTAACATTTCCTGGTTTATAAGCAAAAAAACTAGGAGCATAAAGCTTTCTGATTGCTACTGGCAGCCAGCAGACAAACAGTGCAGCAGGAGTAAAACAATTTTCTTGTAATTGATGGGGTCTTAAAATACACGACTGAGCTCTGTAAAAAGCACAGCACTGATGTCAATGGGACTTTTGCCAGAGTAAGAGAGGGAGAATTTAGCCCTCTCTCTACAACCAGTGACAACACTGCACGATTTTATGTTGCTGGGATTTTTAAATTAAATGTGTTGTTCTTCGGTGTGCAATAGGACTTTTAAGAAAAGAGTAGCTGAATGTGAAGCTAAGTTTGTAAAGAACTCTCTAGGTCCTTTGCAAATGAGGGGGGGAAATGTAAAATTCCAGTGATACTGAGAATTTCTGGCTAAACAAGCCCATATATTTTTAAAGGCTGTGGGGTTTTAGATAGCTGTGCTTTTTGCTACAGTTACTAAGGATCATGAGAAGGAGAAATATGATATTAAGCAGGATCTGGTCCTAAACTTACAGCTCCAGTGGGAACAAACTAAAACCCTTTTATAGCATATCCCAACAGAAGCAGTCCATTTGCTACAGCCATGTTTACTGCATCTGAATTCTTCCAGCATTTTCACAGTCCAGCTCAAATATTAGCTGGGAAATAATTATATGAAGTGATATTTGTAAAAGAGTGTTAAGGTTGGGGGAAAGAGGAGGGGGGAGAGGGGGCTGTTGTCCCTCCTTGCTGTTACTCCTTGGCAAAAAAAGAATGCATACTGGGTGATCTGGTCAATTTTCAATTACCAGTCATGGTTTACTGGAAAGGATCTGACCAAATGTTTTAGCTAGTTGCTCCATTCATATTGAAATACACCTTCATCAAAAAGAGCATCAGTTTAGAATGGTAAAAGCAGCCATTGCTGAGATTAGTGAATCTTGCCTAGCATTTCTATCAGCTCTGCACTATCAACCCCACATCCACGTTGGTGCTCACGTCCAAGCGCACAGCTTATTGTGCCTGGCATGAATCAAAAAACGTTAATCTAGCTCAAAAGGGACCCCTGTAAATAATGTGTTGTAAACCAAAGCAAAACTGGAAAGAGTTGAGAAGTACTGTACCTGTGCAGTCATGTGTCCTGTGCCTGAAGCCTGTTCCGATTCAACAGGAGCCTCCCGTTGATTCCAGCGCTGTTTGGTTCAGTTCCTTATTGCAGCCCTCGTGTGTCACAGTTTACTGTAGGTACCCTCTGTCCATTGCTCCTTACAGGAATATTCAACCATTTACTGCATGATTAAAATTGTTTCTAGAAACCCAAACCCCGTCGTATATTGATCAACTATAGAAACTGAACTACTACTACAAAGATTTCAGTAGAAAATTAATCTGGCATTGGAAAAGAGAGTTTTCTTTTTAAAAAATATCCCTGTATCCTATTTGATTTTAAACAAACTAGCTAGACCATTCTAAATGCTTGTACTGTGGATATTTACCTCAGTGCAAGCCCTGCTGCAAACACTGATGGCAAATAAGAATAAATAAGGAACTCCAACCAGGTTTGTGTCAATATGCCTAATGCTAAAGTTGCCATAAGCAAGTATTCCTCTTCAACCACGTGCATGAAAGGTAAGTATTTTGATTTCAACACAGACAATTAAATCAGTTACTACTTCCTAAACCAAGCATGCCAGTAATCAAAAGTCTAAGGGTTCAACAGCTTTCAGCAAAGCAAGAAGTCCACCCCAAAGTGGAATAATTAAACATCTACTTTTATAAATAGAAAAAAATACATACTGAGTGATGCCGTGATGTTGGCATTGCGTTTACATACTCCTGATTTATCAGTCGTAGACTATTCAGAATGTTTCTTGATTTGTATTGCAGAGGTGATGGAAATGAATTTCTCTCTGGCACTCACATTATTTCTGATGTCAAGCAGAAACTACTCTCACTCGGTTGGGATTATTTGTTCTAATGTACGATACCTTAAGACCTAGAATTCCACTGCAACCACCCTCCACTACAACGCTTCATGCTGACCGGGGAGTAAATTTTCACTATTCAAGCAAGTCAAAGAAATCTGAAATTTTAAACACAAAACAATGCCTCCTTGCAGAAATACAACGCTAGCCCAGGTTTATTTCTGCCATGTGACCTGTTGGAACTCGCTTGGCCTTCAGCCTTCAGACAAGGTATCTTGTCAGGGTGGCTGTCCATTTTTTTTCCTATGAATCATTAGCAAAACGTACTTGAAATAATAGAGAGAGAGTAACACCTGTACAGGGCTTCTCATCAGCTTCTGAGGTGAGCAGTTTACCTTCTGACTGTAAAAGGTGCTCAGAAAACGGGCCCAAGAATGGGTTCCGAACCTTACAGCATTTGGTTCCTATTTTTTCACTAGAAGTTAAGTGTCTGGCACATCATTCATTTCCCCCTGCAAAGTGCAGATTTGAGGATATGTTCAACCCTGCCTTAAATTAAGAAAGTTTCAGAATAAAAGGAAACTATTCCCAGAGTCCCTGCCCTCTAGATCTGCCTCTCAGATAATGAAGTTTCTGAAGGTGCTGTTCAGCACAGGCCAACTAAGGAGAAAAAGAAGGGGGGAAACAGTGGGGAAGAAAATTACAAGAAAACATGTGGTTTTGCTTTTATTTTGCATTCTGAGTTTAAGCAGAACTGGATCCATCTGAGTGAAACTACCTCCCTAGCAAATTAGTTATCTGATGATTCAGGGAAACATAGATTTAGGTCTAGTTCCACACTGCATATAAATCAAGGCAGAGGAATTGCACAGGGGTGAATCTAGTTTGGTAGGATAACTGCTTTTCATAGATTAACTATTAATTCGGAAACAATAATCTCCTAATAAAATGGCAACGTTACAGCAATCGTGTTAAAACACATCTCCAAATAAAAGATCAAAACCTCTCGGACTCAGCTGCAGACCACTAAGGAACCTGAGCAGAGGTGGCTCATTAGAGGGGTGGAAATTGCTGTTGGCTGAGGAACTCGGTCCTGTTTCAGCTGGAAGTTTTGCCTAAGGAGCTCGGGATCGGCCCCTTGCCGTGCCCCTTCCCCCTTCAGCCCCGCTGCAGGGAGGGAATGACTCTCACCTCTTCCCGTGAAGGGAAAAAGGACATTAGGCTGCGCTTGGGAAACTCTCTGTTGTTTCTAAACCAGAAATCTCCTGCAAGCCAGAGTGAGCAGAGCAACTTTGTCCGCAGATGCTCAGTGATCGCTTAAAACACGCAACGCGAATTCCTTCTCTGTTTTTCTTCTTTTGATTTTTTTTTTCTTTCGGTTTTGCCAGATTTTTATGATTTTATTTTTTTGTTTGAGTTCTGTTGCAGGTTTGTCGGGTTTTGGTTTGTTTTTTTTTTTCATAGCGACTTCTGGGCTTTAAGCTCCCTCCAAAGTTCGCCCATGCCTTGGCATGTGAGTAACGTCCTGCACAACTTAACGAGGTAAACTCTGACAAGCTAATAAGGCAGGGTGGGGGCCGTGCTAGTTGGCACACTGGCACCGCGTCCCCGTTGCCGCCCGGGGAGCCCTGCCCTGCCGAGGATCGATAACCGAGTCCAGCTCCCGCGCAGAGCCCGCGGGTGCTGCGGCAGAGCGGGGGCTAGAATCACCGGCCCGGCCCCGGCCCCGCCGCAAATCTGCGCGGCCACGGAGCGGGGACCTGCGGGAGGGGAATCATTAGCATGCGGTTACCAGGTTCGTTTCTCAGCGACGAGCAGGGGCGGCTTTCAGCAGAGGGGACGTGCCCCGAACTTGGCGGTGCCCGGCGGCTCCCTGCGCCCCTCCACCGGCACCATCCTCCCGTCTCAGCTCCGGGGCCGCGGAGTGGACCATGCCCTGGCTCCTGTCGGTAGGAGCCGTGCGTCTGAGTATCGCTTTACCCGGAGAACTAGAGGGTCTAATTTATCCAGTCCTCATTTGCGAATGGTCTCCTGGTAAATTATGTCAGCCAAAGGTCAGCTGGACTCGGGTGTTCTTTTCATTTTCTTAATTTTAAAACAAACAACAACAAAAAAAAGAGGGAGGGCAGTGGGGGAGGGCGGGGGAGCGAGAAAGCAGCAAGTTATTCACATTCAACCTCATCTGAATAATCGTGAATTTGATCCAGTCAGAGCTGCAGACTGTACATTAAAAATAAACGTCCAGGAGGCAGTTGCTGTAGTTGATCTTTTTGGTTTTTTAATAGAACTTTTAAAAATGCAGGGTCTCTCCGACCCCTCCTTCCCCCCTCCAAACGTGAAATGAGTTTTCAGGTTCTGCACGAACCTTGCGGAGTGGTATCAGTGCATCTGCGATACTTAGGTTGACTGTATGAATCCCCAATCGTAATTGTATGTTCACAGAGCACACATGGCAGCTGCATTCTTTGTTTAGTTTGTTATGGTCTGGTGTGTAATGTCAATATAAAGATCAGACCCAAAACACAGGCTCGCTTTCCTCATAATAGTATTAAAAAAAGAAGTTGCTTTGTAAACTTAAAAAGACTGACATTAGCGAGACGCTACTGCCTGAGCCAGCAACGATTATTTGCTCTGTTTACTCACATCCGAAGTTAATACGCGACAATAGTTTTACTCGTGTGCTGTTTGACGTGAAACCACTGGGGCTGGGCAGTTCTGCTCCAAACAAACAGAACTTCTACACCCATCCCTGAGACAGCGAGCAGAATGCTGAGCGAATTTTACAATGGAGAAAAGCATCACTTACCACGGCGGGGATCTACATCTCGGCAAATGCTGCCAGTAGGTCTGAGAATTGGGGAGAAAAAAAAACTGGAAGGGAAGTGCAAAAGGCAGAAAGTTGGAAAGAGGGGGGAAGGGGGGGGGGGGTTATGTAAAAGCCGAAGGAAAATGCGAGCGCAGCGCTCCCTGCTCTCCTTGGTCGCCACCAAAACAAAGATCAAGGAGTTAAGGGAGCAAAGCTGTGCCAGATCTACACACACAGCTCCTCAGGGCCAAACCTCAGCCTCTCATTTACCCCAGCGAGCGAAAAGGGTTAATGCTCCGGAGGGACAGTCTAGCTGGCCCCTGACACCATTGGCTTGGAAAGAAATCAGTTTTAATATAAATTTAAAGGAGCTTTGCAAGCTACAACAGGATGGACTTTAATTGCCAATAATAACAGTAATAATAGCAATAATAACCCTTGGTTCGGTTTGCTGAAAGGTTAAAGAATGACCCCCGCAGCAAAGGCTCCGCTGCGAGGTTTCAGCTCCAGACCCTGCACCATCAGCCTGCCCCAGTCCTGCCGGGGGCTCCTGAGGGTCTCTTGAAAATACAACATAGGGAAGAACCCGGGGAGGGGTGGAAGTGTCAGAGATAGAGGTGTGGGAAAGGGACGCTGCCATGAGTATTAAAAGCAAGGATTCAGCCTCACGCGTGGGGGAGATCAACACTTTTCTTGAGAGTTTACACGATGAGAGCAATTACTCTCCAGGCGGAGGCTGGTGGCTCAGGTGTGTGCCCGGCTGCCACTGCCCCCCTGAAAGCCTTTTTCGCCCCCTGCAAATACTGAGAAACTTTCTCTTCGGCTAGGAGGTGAGATGGGAGAAAGAAAAAAGCCTGGCTGGAAGGAGAAAGAAAGAAAAAATAAAAGCCTTCATACACATCTGTGTAAACCTTGGGTTAAACAGTGTCCAGGGTGCGAGCCTGAAACAAACTTCCACCTGGGGAGCTGAAGTCATGATCTACCCTTCTAGAAATGAGCAGGAGACATGGTGTACACCGGCTTTATTGTCGCCTCTTGTAGCTGGCTGGGGCGAGTAGGGAACCTGCGCCGAGTGGGAATGGGGCACAGACATTAAGGTGTTGGTTGAGGGGGCTGTCGGACCCATCCCCTGCGCATACACCGAAGGGCGTGCGTGAGTTCACCTTTGTCGCCGAGTGAGAAGGAGAGAAAAGGCGATGGAGAGGGGTGGGCTGTGGCAGAGAGGGTGAAGCCTGGAGAAGCTGCGGAAAGAAAATTGTCGCTTTGTGATTTCCAGTCAACCTCGTTTCACCCATCAGGGCCTCTCGGAGGTGCTGGGCCGGACTGCAGGTCCGCGGCCGTGCCCGAGCCGGGGGCAGAGCGGCCAGGTGAGCTCGGGAGCCCCGCGCTGCTCCGAGAGCTCCTGCTTCCTCTCTGGCCAATCCCCACCGGGCTCCGGAGGGGATAAACCCCCCCCCCCATCTCATTAGTAAGATTGAGAAGCGCATTTCTGATAACATGGGAAGTAATTTTGCAACCGTACAAAAGGCTTTAAAATCACTTTGTGCGGCTGAACAATGAGTGCTGGGAACTATTACTATTTGTTTAAAAAAACCCTGAAGCAAACAAATGGAATAAATGCCAAGACCGTGCATTTGTTCATCGGATCTATCAGGCGATGTCGATACAGCAGCAATAAAATATGATGGGCCATACAGTATAATGAGATTTTACTAAGAGGAGAGAGGGAGAGAGGAATCCATTACAAAACCCTCCCTCCCTGTCCCTGAGACGGTTCTTTTCTGGCGATTTTGTCGGTTACGTTTTGACACATAAGCCCACGAAAAGCAACTCGGCTGGCGGACACAGGGGCTGAGAAGTACTGAGAGGAGGTGCCCGGTGATCTGCTAAAGTACCCATTACATGACGAAGGTCGCGTCCGCCCAGCAAGCTGCAGAAGGCCATGCAAGGGGAAGTGCCTTCCCAAGCGCACCGATGCGCGCAGCGAACCGCCTCGACGTGAGCAGTCCCGAGAGGGCCAGACGGGCGGTCGGCAAGGGCGGCAGCGACGCTGCCCTGCACAGGAGAGGAGCCGTGCGCCGTTACCTTCCGCTGGCGGCGGGGAGACCGTGAGAGTCATCAATATTCAGCACGTGGAGCTGAGCCGCGGGCGCG
>VZRI01005634.1:265741-279412 GCA_013397515.1 Upupa epops | reverse complement strand
AAAAAAAAAAGGGGGGGGAGAAGAAAAAAAAAAAAGGAGGCTGGTGCGGAAGGGTGGGAAGAGATCTTCGCAGTTGCAAATAAAAAAAAAAATTAAAATGTGCCCCANAAAAAAAGGCGCAAATCATGCACAATATTGTCTTTTGCGGTTTATCTTCCTGGGGAGAAACTTTCACCTCCTCAGCCGGGCGGTGAACGCGAGACTGATAGCGGCAATCATTCCTGCAGATAAATGAATTGAAAAGACGACACCGTCCCCCCCCTTGATGAATGGGAGCCGGGGGCGGAGCGACGTACGAGCGGACGTGGGCGCTCATTGGTCGGCCGCAGCTCCCCCTTCTTCGCGTAACTCCCGCCGGCCCCGCCAACGAGGGGCGCGCTCGGCCGCCTCCCGCCGCTGATTGGCCCCTCCGCCTCATCAATCGCAGGTATTGTGCGCACCCTGACATCCCTTCTGACAAACAGGGCTACAGGAGTACCAACTTTTTTTTTTTTATAATTTATAATGCTTTTTTTTTTTCCCAGGAAAATTTTTTCCAGCGCATCTTTTTTTGTGTGTATGTGTGCTAAGGAAAAAAAACCCTATCTTTTATTATTATTAGGATTATTTTTCTCTCCCGCTCTCCCTCTCTCTGTCCTTCTCTCTCGCGCATCCTGATAACGATGGTAATGATTTCTCGGTGATCCAGAATTTTTAAGATCACTGAGCAACTTTTTAGGCTTTGAAAAGAGAATCCCTGTAGGGACTCGCTTCTTTTGAAGTTGTTTTCCGCTTGTTTAAAACTGAAGCTCTCCGAGAGTAGGTGCTGGGTGCATTTCATTTTATTTTTAAACACCAGGCGTGCTTTCTCTGAGTAGCTGCCTCTATCCCTCCATCAGGTTTCTGAAATAAATCTTGTTTTCTGCACCCATCAAAATGCAGGTGGGTGAGAACTCTTAACTTTCTACTTTTGTTGTCGTTGTCTCGCCTCTTTTTTTTGTTATTTTGTTTTCCCCTTTCTCTCTCTCGCTCTCCTTTTCTCTTTTTCTTTTTAAGGAAGTGTCTTTCATTCAGGTAAAACTGTCAGTTTCCCAAACCTACATTGTTTCTCATCCTGCTGCATGAAAATTCCCGGATACGTCTTCTATTTTTTTTTCTTTCCTTGGGAGTGGGGTAGTTAAAAATTTATTTAAATTCTGCGATAGGAGCAATGTAAATTTTCTGACATTCAAACCTTTTCTAGTTCACAAATCAGTCACCCTTGTCACAGTTATTGAAATTCCTCAACTTGCCACACCAGGACGGTGGAAAAAGCAGGCGGTGTCTTTGTTGCTGACCAAGCTTTTGATCGCCAGAGAAAATTTACTTACCTTCAGATGAGTGAGCAGAAAAAGAAATAACACTCCCTTTGATTTAGTTAGAAAAATGCAGACATTTGGATTCAGTGCAAACATACAACACTTGGTTGTTTTCTAGATGCAGCCCTCGATTAACCTGTCTTTCCCCAGCTCAAAGTCTATTGAAAAACTGCGGATAGTTCTTTTTTGTTCTCGTTACAAAAAGCCATTGACTACATATTAAAATGATTGTTGAAAGGTATAAGAATGGTATTTAAAATCAGAAAGCTTTTGTGACCTAGTCAGTGAAGCTAAGCAACATTTGTACAATATTTTAAACGATGCTTCGGCAAGAGGGGAAAAAAAAAAGGTCTCCTGAAACTTCAGGATGTAGACGCCTTTATGTGCGTATGTATGTACATATATACTTACGTATATGCCCGCGTGCGTACATACATAAAGCTGCCAGTTTATTTATTTACTCAGTTGCCTGCATATTCATTAGCTCTAATTATTCTCCAGTAACGAAAACACCAAAAGCTCGCTAAGAGTCAGACTCCTTCTATTTTGCCTTTGTCCAGTCCTTCGCTTGCCTCCTTGGCTGCTCATTCCGTCCCCTCTCCAATTCCTAGTTCCAAACAAAGAAAACTTTAAACTCATCCTCTTTAATTAAAGGCGCTGGCAAGCAGTGCGCAGCGCAGGTACTGGGGATGAGACCAGCAGCACTGCTGCTAGAACCCTCCACGGATGAGAGCTACCTCATTGCGAGAGGTTAAAAAAAATGCCCATTGTGCCTAGAAAACAAACAACCGACTACAACAAATAAACTTTGATACGCCTGGAAGGATTGTTTCGGGGCAGCTTATCTACAGATGCGGTTTGCCTGTGCTCGATGCGTGGAGATCGCTTTCAAAGCAGATGTATTATATTATTTCCCTTGGATCTTGGGAGACTTTTGCAGGTGGGTTGTTTTTTTTTTTTCCAGAATACTGCTGGGCTGAATCTACACGTTTGCATTTATTCTGCCAAATCCACTCGAAGGAATTGTGGTAGCTTATAGCAACAGGTATACGCGCTTTGGGAGAGCGCCTGTGTGTGGACGTGGTCTTTAGGTGGGTGTCACGCTACTTTCTGTATTTGGTGCTAAAATAATTAAGCAGAGGACAGAATTGTCAGCGTTATTGTGAAGTCTTCAGGGCAATGGAGATCTAGGAGATACAGAAAGTTAGGTAGTCCAGGGCTAGCCTGACTCCCAGTGCAGTGATTATTTCAGGTCCGTGCAAAATTCACGAGAAGGCAGACAAGAGGGTATTTTTAGGAAGCATATCTAAATATACAGTGAAAGAGTGAATGTTAAAAAAAATGTTGTGGGTTGTAGAAGTTATCAAGTGGGATTTGCGGCGCGCTCTCTGCAGGAAACGAAAGCTGCTCCAGTTCAAAGCCACATGCACCAACGTGACATATAAGCCATTAAAATATCATCCTGACGGCTCATTTCTGCTTCATCATACATTCCTAACTGCTGCCAGAAAGCAAGAAAAGAAGAAATGAAGGATGACCGCCTCGATGGAAGCGCCAAAGAGGTGGTGGGTTCTTAGGAGAGGTTATTGTTTTCTTCATTGATCCTTTCTTTCTGCCCCCACTTCCACCCTTTTATTTTTGCCAGTTCAGAGATTAGTGAAAACCTTCAACAGGTCGCAGGGGTAAGTGCCTGGGAGCAGGGGTTGCCTGGGCAGTCCCGGCAGCTGTCTGGCCCCCACTGCCTGCGCCAAGGGCTGAAGGAGGTCTGCCTGCTCTCGGGGGCCTGCGGCGGGAGGAGGCTTTGACACTCCGGGGAAGAAGGGCTGGAGCCCCGCAGTGCGGGGGGGAGGGGGGGGCAGCGCCTCGTCTCTCCCTCGCCCACGTGGGGACGGACCCCCGGCGGCACCTAGACGGGCTGGGCCGGGCTGAGGGAGAAGCGGCCGGGAGCCGTCAGCGGGACGAGTGCGGGACTCTCCGCCGGGGGCGGCGTGCGCCTCCTCCAGGAAGGGTCCGACCCGGCGGGGCTTGTGCTGAGCGGGACAGGGCGCTCTGAGCGGAGCCGGGCTCCGTGGGGTCAGGCGGGTGACCGATCTAGCCGCGTTCTTCCACCGCCCTGGCGGGGCCGGGCAGCCGGGGCTGCAGGCAGAGGACAAGGAGTGCTGATAATGGCGAGGTGCGTGGGAAGACGTCCCGGTGAACGCCCTGCCCGCCCAATGTCTCGCCCACCTCCGCTCTCGGTACCACGGGGGCGCACCGGGAGAACCGGCGCTCCGGCACAGCACGCCCTTCTTTATAGGCGGNAAGGATGGAGACTGGCAGCCCGGCCTGCTCTCTCCACACCCCCCAACCCCATCCCCGCCCCACCACACACCCCCTCCCGCGGGCAGGGCCGGGGAGCCCGCCAAAGGGGCTGGGTGCCGCCGCCAGCTTCGCCCGCAGACCATGGAGAGGTAGAGACTCCGGTCCCTGGCTCCAGGGACATCCCCAGTGCCGCCTGGGGAAGGGTCTGATGCTCCCAAACCCCCGGCCAGTGTGATTCCCTGGAAAGTAGCCTATGGCCCTGCGGGGATTGTTGCGGACTGCTCGCCGACAAGCTCGGTCCCTGGCCCTGCTTCTCCTTTGTCACACACGGTCTTTTAGCCCCAGCGTAGCCAGCAGGTCAGGGTTAGGCCAAGGAATTTTCTTTCTATACCGAGACCTTCCCACTCTTCTAGGCAAAGCACAGGTTGCGTGACAAGCCTCGGCAGCGGGGCACAAACCTCACGCCCAGTTAGGCTCACACGGCTCTGGCCAACGCCGGTAAACCCGCTCTGGGACACAGGCTACCGCCGGGGCTCACCTTTAGCCAGATGTAGGAATGAGCATTGAGGGAAGGAAGTACAGACTCCCGCACCCCTAACCCCAGCGTGGGACCAGGAGGGTCCTCAAGGGAATCCAGGGGCCTATCCGAGATCTGATCAGCTCGGGTAGTAGGGCATCCTCACCTTCCTTCTCCGCCAGTGGCACTGCATAGATGAGAACGGCATGAGAGGTCGAGCCAGAGTTTTGGCCACTATCCACACTGAAATTCATAACTGTTATTCCTTCGGATTTTGTCATCTGGTATCCATTTGAAATATTAAATGCAGCGGTTGGGTTGTTTAATTCTTGTCCAGTTTCAACAAGTTTTGGCGAACTCTTGGGACCTGAGCACTCGTCCAGCCTCCCATCCTAACCAATAAAGCACAACTCGCTCAAACCTTTGGCTAGCTGGGCAGTATCTGCTGTTCTGACTTGATAGATGTGTGAGAACGCATAGAAGTTGACTAGAAAATGTCATTCCAGAGGGGTTCCTCTAGTTCTTTGTATTTCAGCAGTAATTGTCATCACAGAGGTGAAAGTAGTGAGATTACCAATTTATTTGTGATACTGTATGACTGATGAAGGTTCATAATTAATATAATAAATTATTTTTGCTAGTATAGACTCGTATTTACCAGCCCCGGAATCCTTACCATAAGAGTATCAAGAGCAATAATAATAATGATAATAATAATAATATAATTTTAAGAAACTAACTCTAGATCCTAATATGAGGGGTCTGTATTTAAAAAAAATACAAATAAACAACAAAGAAAACAACAAAATGCAAAACCAAGAATCTGCAAGATTCAGACTTGGCCACGACATAAAATCCCAGATATGCTCTCAGGATAATTGCTGCCGTCCAGAGAAACCTGTGCAAAGTTCTGCCAGCAGTAGTGTCAGTGCTTTGCCTCTCAGAGTGCAAAGAGCAAGCTGAAAATTGTAGGCAGGAAGAAGTGCCAGGTTGGTACTATAGTGATTATTGCTGAGACAGCAACTTGCTTTGGAGGTTAGCAGAGAGTCCGAAATTTAATTTCGGGAGGGATGGATCTGTAAACAATATAGTTGAGTTGGTAAAAACCTGCCTTACAATAGCCTGCCAGAAGGTGAACGTCAGATCAAAGGAGAATTGAAAGGATGTCCTTTCATATTTCCATTACCACCACGAAATCAGCCATGGAAACTTTATGACTCCATAAAACATGTGCTGCTCTGCTGAGGAGACAGCCTCCAGTTTCCCCACGGATAAAGCCTCTCTTCCCCCCTACCTTGCTGAGTAACTCTTATGCTTATTTTGCTTTCCCTTCTCTTTCTGAATCCATGATGCCCTGGTGCCTTATTCATTTCACATCACACACAAATGGTTTGGTTTTTCACTTTCCACCTCTTTCCCCAAACAGGAACAAACTCAGGAAATGAGGCACAAGACTTCCCTTGTGACGAGGAAAAGAAAAGGACTTTACAGAAACATTCTGGAAAAGTCAAGTAAGTTAACCTATATCTTTTTTCAGTTCGAATGAGACTATTTTTTTCCAGCGTAGTGTTTAACGTACTTGCATAAACACAAATCAGCTACACAACTCCCCACCAGCAGCTGCCTAATCCTGCTCAATGCCTATTCATTTGGAGGTTCTAGAATTAATATTTGACGACTCTCTCATTGAAACAACAACCCCTGACCCCATGTGATTGCACTGTCACATTATTCTATGACATATTCATCTTGAATTCATTTACGGACGATTTGATTGGAATGAGGTTTGACATGTATTGGATCCTATTAAAGAAGAAGACTTTGATCTTGTTGATGGGGTTTACATGATATGTATCATCTTTACCAGGGATACCAGGCTTCCACAATGTGGTGTCTAAGTAGTTGGTGACTGACAGCTTATCTGACAGGAATACCTTAATCTTGAGGTACTGAATGAAATATTCTATTTAAAATAAGCATATGATTTACTTGTCTTAGGTTAGCTCCAGGTCACAAATAGTGAGAGGCAAACCTAGGCACAAACCGTTGTTTGCCTTGCAACTGAATTCCCATTATCCAGGAACCCTGAAATAAAGAAGTACCCTGTGAGTAGGAGTGGGGCTAGGGAGTAGAAACAAAGGCAAGTGTGCTCCCGAGCCACTCGATACCCAGTCATCTCCGAAGAGATGCTGGGAATACTGATAGGCTTTCTCCAACTACCTCATCCTAAGCAGCAGTGCCTTCTGCCGGGTGCAGGCAGGGACTCGGACTCAAGGTCCTGCACCTACCTCCCTCTGTGTCACTTGCTGCCTCCCGCATGCCTCCCTGCCTAATGAGAATTTGGGGGGATCAGGAATCTCAGTCGGCGACTCCTCGGTCCACAGTTTCTATTCCTCCTTACCTTTTCTCACAGCAAAAATTTGGATATTCAGAAGAACCCTTTTCCCTTCTTTCATCCGGGAGTTGAAGCCAAAAGGTATCTCCCAGAATGTGCTATCTGGAGAGTTCAGGGCATTCCGTCCCAGTCCTCGGACATGGGCTGTAAACTTTGTAATCGTCTTGTCAGGAAAGGAAGTTTCGACAGTCACTGCAGTGGGAGAGCAAGGGAGTGAGTGGATGTCAGATTTTGCCCTGATTAATGCTTTCCGGGGCAGAAGCTGTTCCTTGCAATGAGTGCGACCCTACAAGACTTGGTTTTCTGGGGCTTTGCACTTCTCTTTGACAGCAAGCCCTGTTCTTGGAAAAGGTAGAAACGTGGATAAACACCTTGCTGTATAGATAGATTCCTACCAAAGGAAAACGTGGTGATCTGTAACACCAGCCAGCAGCTGGGGGGCTCTCCCCATCCTCAGAGATTATAGGAAAGGGATATGCATCGCAGTTTCCATGAGGCAGGCCCCGACAGCCGCCCAGCGCTGGGGGCCAGTGCAGGCAGGGGCCCGACGGTGGGGCTGTCCAGGTCGGCCCCATAGCCCTGAATTTTGGGTGGGCAGAGTGCTGAGTTCCGCACGGCGGAGCAGGAGGCAGGAAGGCAGTTCTGCCCCACAGCCTCAGGACATCACTCGACGTGCGAGGCCCCTCTCTTCTGCCTGCTCTACATCGGTCAGCTCGCCTCGACCCCGAGAAAGAGAAGTCGGGGGCAGAGTTGGACGGGGGTGAGCAAGGAAGAGAAGTACTTGTGACCCGTCTTTACAACATGACACTTCTTTAGACCAGTCCTACAGCACGGATGGGCTTTGAGGTGGGGGTCTGCAGACGGGCTCGATGAAACACAGCACCTACTGGAAAATTTGTACTCAGAATCAATTTATTGGGAAAGCATCGCGGTCCCTCTAAACTTTAATTCCCTTAAGATACGAACTATCCTCTAGATCTTATATAAATATTGCCCCTACGTCCGAGTTTCAGCTTCAGCTCAGTATGTTCTATACTGCTCCTTAAGCAACCTTGGTTTCCCTCTAGAAAGGCTCCCTGTCAATCCAGCTCGTGAGTCCCGAGGGTGATCTGGAAGGGGAAGCCCTTACCGTAGCCAAGTGGGTTAGAAAGGAAAGAATAATTAAAAATAAACAAAAAAAGAAGTAAATAAATTTGCCATGCCATGACACATTTGGAAGTTTTGAAGTTTGCGGAGAGCCCGGTTTATCTGGTCAAACACTGCTCAGGACACTGCCAAGTAGCAGGAGACCTTGGCCACCCCTCGAGTGGAAGCCGCACAAGCTCAAGTTGCCGAAGGGCTGTACGGACAGGCCATTCAAGTTTTCAAAACATTCAGGGAGATGTGCGGAGCTCGGCTGCTTCTGGTCCCACTCCCCCTCCTTCCCCGTTTCTCCGCCTCCCCACAGTCATGTGGCGGTCCCTGTCCGGCCCCCGCCCTGCTTCCCTCCCCCCCCTGCCCGCAACCGGGGCTCACACCAACTTCACCTAACAGTGAGGGACACCAAGGGCAAGGTTGTCGTGCACTGCCTGGGGAAGGGAGTGAGAGAGCGCTCAGTTAGGGGCGAGATGACAGCCCCGAGTTTCTGTAACCATCATCATGTTTTAAACGAGCGTAGGGCAAACCGGTTATGACATTTTTTTAAATTGATAAACTGTTCCAGATGTTTTCTCCCTTGACTGAGAAGTGTCAGAATTGATGGATAACGAGTATGTAGAGATGCAGTGTTTTAAGGAGGTGTGAGGAAAACAGCTTTATTTGGAATTCACAGTCTCAGTACATTTGTAAGTAACAGATTCATACTTCCTACCGTTTGTCTCTTCCGTGCACTCCTATTGAAATGGTCATGAATAGGACTGTCAAATCCATTTCGCAGAGCAAGTAGACTTGAAAGTTGAGATATTGTGAAAATGGTGTGTGGTTTAAAATGCCTGCGTAAACATGTTATGTAATTGCATCATTTGTCACTTTTCATCATCTCCATGCAGAAAGACTTACAAAAGGATGTGTCTGTAGCTAGCTACCTGAATATCAGCGTTGTGATACAAGGGATATACGGTAAAAGTCAAGCAGAGCCAAAATACCTAACTGCAGCCAGCCCAGAGTATGCAAAGCTGTGACAAAAATGTCCCCTATGTGCTTCTGTGTGTCCTACACTTGGCAACCTTTTGCTTGTAGTTTCTGTTGTGAGAGTACCAGGGCTGGTGTTGTCAAACAGTTTCTTGTTTTACTACTAAGCATAAAACCTATCGATCGGTGATACTGTTGAATTTTTATGGAGATGCAAAATTCCACGCTGAGACCTTTATCTGGTGTGCACTTTACTGCATGCACCGTCTACTTAACAGCCAGTCAATGTATTAAAATGCCTCGAGTTTGACAGGATGGATAGAGAATGGTTGCTTTACTTCATAGGACCGTGCATTCATTGGTGGAATTATGTTTATGTAAAGATATGATTTATGTGGTAATATGCTGGATAGATATTTACAGCTGTGTTTCTCAAAGCAGAAGAATGTTTACTCATGTTTCATTTACTTTAAGGTCACAATCATCTTCTTAAAAACTTAAGTAGATGCTTCTTTCCGTGATGAAGCCCTAAGCTTTTCTAAACCTGTAAGGCCCCAGTGTTTAAGGCTGAAGCCCTAGCCTATACTGTCATCATTATTGACACAAGACCTCTCCATGTAATTTTCTTCAGGTGAGAAGCATCAGAACTGAATCTGTTGTGAATGTTTCGCAACGCTTTTCCTTCAAGCCAGGGATGGGGATTTTGCATGGAACTACCCATTAAGTGTGGATAAAAGAGAGGGGGAGGGAGAGGAGAGAGACTCCCTCTCAGGGTTAAATACTCAGTTTGAACACCCCGATGTCTCGCATTGCTTCGGCAGCCAACAACTGTTAAAACTTGTTTGTCAAGGTGACGCGGAGCCTTCCAGGTATCCTTGGTCAGGGCTCGGGCGGCGATACGATAGCGGGAGCACCAGGCCAGGCCAGACGCGTACTCCTCGCGAGTCGGCAGCGCAGCTGCAGCGGCTGTTTTGTTGCCGGGGGAGAGCACGCTCCCCGCGTTGTCAACAAGTGTCAGGGACTCGCAGTGCTTCCCGGGGCGGCTTGCGGGAGGGCACCTCCCGCTACTTCGTCCTGGCGGCGGGGACCTCCGGGGCTCACCCGGGGAAAACCCCGCTAGCAAGGCAGCGGGAGCAGCCAAACGCCGAGGCTTGGCGCCGGGCGACTCCCCCAGGCATCCCCGCCCGCTTTGGCTTTGTTCCGCGCCACAGCAGCCAGGCCCAAGACTCGGCGAGGGGGGCGAGCACGGCTCGGGAAAAGACCCCGCTCAGCGCTTCCCGCCGCCGGCCTAGACCGCGGCCATGGGCTCCACCGTGTCCCGGGGCAGAACCGAGGCGCTCGGAGAGAGCGGGTGCCGAGAGAAGGGGGCTGCCCGCCCGAGGCGCCTGCGCAGTCGCTCTCCCGCCGAACCGGGCGATAACCCCTTCAGTCATCAATGGGACCTGTCATCGGTGACGTCACCGTAGCGACAGCCAATGGGATGGCGCGGCGATTGTTTGGCCGGCGGCACGGCCCGGCCGCGGCGCGTGGACCTTCTCGTCCCGCGGCTGCGCCGCGTGGGGCTGCGCNGGGGGGGAGAGAGAGAGGAAAACAAAATCGAGTTGTGGGTTCGGGGCTTTTTTCCCCCTCTCCGTGTCTCCTCCTGCTGTCAGGTGACTTTTTAGCGTTAGACGCTAATGAGCGTGGATGCTCTGGGGATCCCAGTGATGGACCCTGCTGCTCTCTCCAGGCGGAACACGGCGATGAGATTAGTAGACCTGGCGGGGGCTCCTCGCCACCACCACCACCACCACCATCACTCCCCTCAGAGCATGACAGGCTTCCCGGGCTTCGCCGGGCACCCCCACGCCACGGCGCCCATGCAGATGGGGGAACACATCGCCGAGTCCCGCCTCGGGCCGCACCCGCGCCGGCCAGAACACATGGTGCACCGCCATCAGCCTCCTCCTCAGCATCACCCCGCGGCCCTTAAGCTCAGCCCTGCCCCTCATCCCCACCACCAGCTCCACCACCACCTCCATCATCATCATCTTCATCATCATCATATGGCAGGCCAAGCCGAGGTGGTCTCTAGTCAAGCGGGAGCGTTTGGTTCGGCGCAGTCACCAGCAGCCCCTTACCCCGTCTCTCACCCAGCCCAGGCTCTCGCAGCAGGTAGGGAATTCTTCATATGCAGAGACCTGCCGGCCCCACTCATGCCAGGGCTGACCGAGCAGCACCCTGCTGCAAGTTCTCACCACGGACTGTTTGTCTCAACAACAGGTAGCTACCCCGGACACCATGGTCACCACCACCACCCAGAAGCTGGGAATCCTTCTCTGTTCTCTGGACTCCATGAGCAGACTTCCTATGCAGCTCCAGGTGGCCATATAAATGGACAGATAAGACTGGGGTTACCTGGAGAAATGTACGCCAGGTCTGAACATTTCACTCAAGTACCAGCCTCCAGGACAGATCCTTTTGCTGCTTCTTCGCTTCATAGCTACGGTGGCATGAATTTGAATGTGAATCTGGCTCCACGCCACGGCCCGGGTGCCTTCTTTCGTTACATGAGGCAGCCCATCAAACAGGAACTCATCTGTAAGTGGATTGAGTTGGACCAGACTCCCAAAAAATTATGCTCGAAAACTTTCAGCACGATGCATGAGCTGGTGACTCATGTCACGGTGGAGCACGTTGGAGGACCCGAGCAGTCCAATCACATATGTTTCTGGGAAGAGTGTCCAAGAGAAGGCAAACCTTTCAAGGCCAAATATAAACTTGTAAATCACATCAGAGTCCACACAGGTGAAAAACCTTTCCCCTGCCCTTTTCCAGGCTGTGGCAAAGTGTTTGCCAGATCAGAGAATCTCAAAATACACAAAAGAACTCATACAGGTCAGTATGTACAACTCTCTTTACTCTCTGTTTGTTATTCAGAATATTGTTTTGCTTTATTTTTATTTTCGTGTATCCTTTGCTTTGTTATTGAATGCACGCCAAGTACTTCTAGAAAATGAATTCGCAGATTTGTTTGCCTCTTTACTATTTGAAAGAGGGTGGAGAAAAGGAGGAGGGGGGGGGAACGGGAGAGGGAGTACAAATTTTGTATTTTTTCTTGGTTGTGGGGAGAGGCTGCTGTAACGTCCGTGAGGGTAGACCTGTGTAAATATCGAGTAACTTACCTACTATTTCTGCTTATCCACACAGGCAATTTCTTTTTTTAAAGTAGTGGGGGAGGCAAATGAAATCATTGTGCGAGGTCACAAATTAAAAGCGAACAATAGTTACAACTTGTCAGTTTTGACTGATGTCGCTGAGATGATGCTGCTCGAACGTTGTGAGAATAACACAGCTGCGACCTTTTCGTTCAACAGTTTTGGGCAGAGGGAGATTCAAATGTTTGATCTGAATAACACTGACATTTTTAATGAGCGTTGCCTTCGAACGACTCTCTGCATTCGCAAATGTGGGGACAGAGAGTTTAACTCTCGGGAGGGGGAAAAGAAAAGGAGCAGAAAACCCAATATTGTTTCAGCCTGTACATTTTAAATGTCATTTGCAGATTTGTTAAGCAAAATTGGGACGGGATTCAGAAACATCTCTTAGTTCTATTTAACCTAAAATCAAATAACTCGATGGATGGTCTTGCAAAGCAACGTTTGTACTTTTCCGGCTAGGAAAACATTTATAATTAATGAAATAGCACGTAGAAAGTTTTCACATTCCAGGAGCTGCTTGTGAGGTTCCATCAATTAATTTAGCAGACCGTGTGTATAATCTGTAGCGCTGGCTTTTTTTTCCCTTTTTTCCCCCTTTTTCTTTTTTTTTTCCCCATTTTTTTTTTTCTCTGAAGAAGATGATAAGAAATAAGCCCTTTTTGGAAAATTTAATCTGTTCCAGTGTAGGGTTTTCCACCTCCCACCTCCTTCAGTACAGCCTTATGCACTGCGAGGGAAACTACATAATCCTATTGTAAGATCTGCTTACAGCTAGAAGATTTTTTTCGCCTCCAGTTCATAAAAACTTCCCTTCCTCCATGCTCGGTGCAGGGATTGACCTTCCAGGAGTTGTATTTTTATGATTTAACTCGACGTGCTATAATATGCAGAACGTATACTCATTTCGTATCACTATCGTCTAAATATAGCACAGAGATTCTACAGCGACCGTCACTCGTCACCTAATTATTTTTCCATCGCTCTATGAATAGCTCTTCTGTGTGCAGGGAGGGGGCGATAGCAAAGTTGTGTTCCTCTGCTGCTTTCTGGGCCCCCTTTTTCCAGAGGAAAGGAGTATCCCTGGGTCACATAACTTCTATCCGAGCCAGCATCTTGTTGGATCAGCACAGGTATAGTCATTAGCCGGGAGAACTCATCCCTTAATGACAGTGTTTCTCTTAAGTAAACAAACTTTTACTGCTGTTTAACGGCTTTGCTATTTGAAGTCTCTGAAGCAGAAAATGGTTAAATTCTTGCGAAAACTGACCTACATCGGAGAGGCAGGTTCAGGGTAAACCCGAGATCCGAGCTTTGCGTTTATTAAACATCATTCCGCGCGTCTGTACTTTCCGCTTTAACTTTCCTGGTGATTAATTGCTGTATTGTGAAAACTCCTGCAGGGCCTTTATGGTTCCACCGTTTCTATTAAACACCCAGAAGTTGTCAAAAACGCAATGTTTCTGAAACCCTAATAGAACTCGCTAGGAATTATTCATGAAGACAGTTCTAGATTCAACAGGAAAATTATTGCCTCCTCAAATATTAATGACTTCTGATTTCTCCGAGGCTGGCGAACAGGCATAGGGATTGCTGGCGACCAGCACGTTTTCCAGGTTGGAGGATGAGCCCGTTAAGGCGGCAGCAGCGGGACGAGGGCCGGGCAGAGACCGTCTCTCTGCCTTCCCAGCGGGCTGGGAACAATAGTGCGAGGCGTGGGACGGAACCCCTCTCCCTCCCGGTCGGCCCCTACCGTCTCCGCTCCTCGCCCGCAGCCTGGGGGCCGCTACCTCCCCCCCCCCCCCCCCCACCCCC